>JALPQI010022258.1:0-21078 GCA_025490895.1 Thaumatotibia leucotreta
CGGTAATATACCTACGTCAATTTAACCATTTAGTAAAGGTGGGTTTAGCTTTAGACCAAACGAGCGAAGGCTCATTCTATCCCCACTACGAAATTCGTTCGTTAAGGTGCGTTTAAACCAAAAGAGCATTCGCTGTTCTAGCGCCCGTTCTACGAAATTAACCAATCACGTTTTGTGTACCGATCGAATTTCGTAGAGTGGGAGGTTAGAACAGCGAATGCTCTTTTAGTTTGAACGCACCTTTACACAAAATTCGTTGATTTCGTAGAGTGGGGGAGAGAATAAGCATTCGCTCGTTTGGTGTAAACCCACCTTTATACGTATTTTTGTGGTAATAGGTAATCTCTCACGATATACTGGCCGCATAACTATTTGGCGACTGAGAGCGTACTACTATCTCTCTCACTCTGACCTGTAATTAACAAGTGTAACGTAGATAGCAAGACGCTTTCAGTCGCCAGATTGTTTTGCGGCAGGTATAGTTGAAATCCAATCATAAACCGGATATTTTTGTTCTTTATGAATATGAAAGGAAGTTTTAATCAAAGTTCATAGTGACAGTCGTATTGAAACGATTAAGTACCCATAGGAAATGAGATCTACAGCACACATTGCAACAGAAGTATGCAATATGTATAGTATGAGCACTAATGTCTTCCGTGGGAAACAGATAAATGTCACGTTTTGAAGATATTAGACAGTTTCATGCACTTTCATTTTCGATCGACTTAAAGCCACATTTTACAATTTCGCTGTTTGCCTCTCTAACGCACGCACATATTAGCTAGAAAGAGAGGCAAACCGCAGAATTGAAAATTGTAACTTTATAAAACGGGACCCTGTAAGTTATTGGTGCATGTTTTGAAATAAAGAAATATGTAGATGCAGATATTTGCCACTAACACTTACAGGTACCTACATAGGTCTCAAAACTTGCAGGAATAACTTGCAAGTGTAAATTAAGCTTAAGGCTCGATAGTCAAGATTCATGGTGTAAGTAAACAGGCCTACTACTAGTCCTGCTACCGCGAACAACGAAGTTCGTAAATTTCGGAGATTGGTCTTTGTCACTCCAAAGAAGGCGTCATTAGTGACAGAGAAAAATCCCCGAAATTTGCGGATTTCATAATTTTGTTACCGCTGATACCGCGGTCCGGATTTGTCTCTCTTACTCTAATCAGTAATGACGACTTTGTTTGAGTGATAGAGAAAAATCCTCGAAATTTACGAATTTCGATTTTCGCCGTAGTAGGCTAGAACATCTACCGTGAACTTCGTAAGTCGTACTTTTCAAGCACACGCGACTACGAGCAGGGTGGATAGAAAGTTAAGTCCGCCGTTATGGTAAAGGTGCATTTAAACCAAACGAGCATTCGCTCATTTTGTCCCCCACTCTACGAAATCAACGAATTTCGACGAATCACGTTTTGTGTAACGAACAAATTTCGTAGAGTGGGGGATAGAATGAGCGAATACTCGTTTGGTCTAAATACACCTTAAGCAGAGGCCCTACCGCGAACCACAAACGAAGTATTGCCTCCCTGTTATACTTACGTACGAATTCACGAGTGCGAGATAGAGGCACTTCGTTCGTGGTTCATAGGGCCTCAGGATGCTTAGCCAAGTTGCCCATCGCTAGCGCTTAGTAGCGTATCGTAGTTTTCCCTCTCTGTCACACTTTCATATTAGTGCGACAAAGACAGTTAGCTGCCTTTTGCTTACGATTGACGACTTAGTGCTAGCGATTGGCAACTTGGCTAAGCACCCTGTTACACTTACGTACGAATTCACGAGTGCGATAGAGAGGCACTTCGTGGTTCGTGGCATCAGGCGTCAATGAACGCACCTCTCAGTCTCAATGGAGCCTCTTGTTTCATTCAAAGAACTCCGGCGCATTGTTATAATCTACATTTAAATGTAGACGTTTCGAGATGAGTAATTATGTTTCAATCTCTGTGTACCGGCATTGATATTGTGTTAATTAGCACAGATATTAATTATTAGTATGTACAACTAATTGTTTATTGTACTTTTGAAGGAATAAAGGCTTAAAACAATGTGAAAGGGTGTTTAATCATTTGATACGAACTACTCAACTACACATTTATTTATTTATTTATTATTACAGGGGATTGGTATCTATCTAACTAGATAACAAGTTTTGCAATCCGATATTAAGCACCCACAATTATTTAATAGGAACACTTTTTGTCATCTAGTGTTTGGATTGATTAATTTGCCATTAATAATGTAGTCTGTATACCTACGTACCTAATTTAATAAAAGCAACGTGTTTACTGTTTTAATGTAAGTTCTATAGTCAGATTTCAATCGTATAAAAGTAGGTAACTGAAATCCTGAAAGACTGAAATCTTAAAAATAGGTATAATGCTTTTACTTAGAAGAATGAGATATGATATAATATCTCATTCTCGCGTGATACATGTCATTTAGTATGAAAACAGCTCACCCCCGGCGAGCATTGGATATCAACATATCTTTTATGCAAGAAGCCGTCCTTGACTTCAATTTTGAATTAGAAATTGATTGACGAGCCCTGAGATACACTGAAATTATTATATTAAATACGATCACTTTAGACGACTTCGAGAGATATTCGACATTTTTGGGCTGTGAGTACATTTTACTGACTTGACACAACAATACTGCCACTCCAAGGGTCATTATTATAACTCTCAGGCATTGGAGAGTTATTCTTATTACCCACGATCAAGCAAATCATCATCCCGTCAAATCTCTATCAAAGCAATCCTTCCAAAAATTAATCTAGCACTTTTTAACCCCCCCGCCGCCCACAACCCGACGTGACCGCGGCTCCTTTGAAACCCTTTCCCATTTACACGTTTTAATTTAATTCATTTTTATTATTGGTCGGCGGCTACCGGCCTGTTATAATTTAGTTTTATTTTATTGTTTATGCAAAATAAAAGTCGTTGGAGAGATTTATCTGACGCGGGGTGGGCTTGTACTGGACGGTAATTTAATTTGTAGAGCTACTGATTTATAGTGGAGAGTAATTTTGCTTTGTTATTGCGATTTCCATTTATAGGCTAAGGATTATAGACTAGAGTTATGGACAATAGGCATGATATATCAAGTCAAATCAACATCTTTTATCGAAATGTCGAACAGATCGCTACTATGAAGTTTTATATAAAATACACATACACAAAAGTGACTTCACTTTTGTATACTGCCAATTTTAAATTCGTTCCAATTTATTAAATAGAAGTTCTGTACGAAAATTACTGCAATCTACATTTTAGTAATAATTTCTTCGTGTATTACGTCGTGCATAATGTGTAATAATTTATTTTAACTACAGTCATCATCCCTATTGGAGACAAACTAACCTACAGATATCAGATTTCCTCAACTTTGTTGAGAAAAAATACTAGGCAGCCAATGTGTCTGTTTTGGGTCCATTTAAAGTCATAACGTACCTAATTGATTGTTTTCGTGTAGGTTGGTTAAGAATAGGAAAGTCAATATACATTAATTGAAATTATTATGGCATGTCATATATTTAGCTTTTTCGTCACTATTTAAGCTCTGGCGAAGAACCGAGATGTTACAAATGAAAGAAAACCCTTTTATGGAGTCGCAAGAGTGTCGCATGTTGTACAATACTAAAATGACAAGGCTGACAATACTAAAATAAAAGATGAAACTGCTCATACTAAATGTCCTTTGTGTTGTGTTGTATATCTAGTAACCCTAACTACTCGTAATATCAGATGATACTTACTATAAGAAACCTTTAAAAATAACCCAACATTTTAATAGAAAAGCGATTATTTCGCAGGTATAATTAACGTAAAGGGCAATAATTAAAATAAAACTACGCTCGGGCGTCACTAATGCCGTTACCGATTCGTTCGGGAGCGGAGCTGCGTCTGCGCAGCTTATAGCTATAATTCCGAATTTAAAATGTTAACTTGATTTGGTTTTTGAATGATGAATTGTAATCTTGATTTGTTAGTGATGTGATACATTGTAACGACAATTTAGGTTCGCGATTTTGTGCCAGGTGAAAATCATCAATTAATTACAAATATCATATCAAGTTGAGTTTTTAAAGCTTTAATAGCCCTTAAAATCATAATTGTTTAGCATCAAAGATTATGCTTCTATAAAAAAAGGTTTAATTTTTTGAATGTCTTGTAGCCAGAAAATTCATCAAATATATTTAAGATTTCCCTAGTAATACTTAGTTATTTTAAGTAGTTTTCAAAAATACGCCTTTATTTTTTTCCTTGTCTGTGCATAAAAAGCTTCTTTACAAAATATTAATTTTAGGTACCATGAATTTATTTTAAAATTTATCTGACTTGTTATTTGAACTACGCATGCTAACTTAATACATTGTGTAATTCACAATTAAAGAAGCCGTTATGAACACCACAACCGCAAACGTTACAAAATGAAACCTGAAACATGCATAATTACACGTATTAATGTAATTAATGTAATCGTAAATACAATTACTTTACAGTTGCAGGTACTGTAGGTACTTCCATATCGCACACTTAAACAGTTAGAGAGATTTATGTATTTTAGTCACTATAGGTATTTAACTATTTATTTATACCAATACTGCTGCCACCTCTTAGTGACTCTTAGTTAAGATTAAGAGTGACATATATGGGAACGGTGTCAAACCTAGACAAATTAACTACCTATATGTTAATTAAAATCCAATATATTTAATAAACTATCTTAAACATACATATAAAGGTAGTAAAGGGTTAAAAAATTGCTATCTCTCACTCATAGTGTCGGAATCCCTCACTTTATTAGGATTATATTTACGCTCGCATTAACTGCTATTTTATCGAAAAAAAAACCTTGATTGACATTAAAGGCAAGGCAAAGCTGGAATACGTTGACATCATCTCTATTTGTTTCTAATGGTAGAGTCAGTCAAGATACTTCACACTTGTGTACTGTACACATCATAGATTCTATAATATTATCACTTAAAGTAGAATGCTTTTATACCTCTACTTGCAACTTCAGTCATTTTTCAATTATTTTTTTCAACATTTGGTATGCAATATATCAAAGTTGGTAATGCTGAAATTAAAGCCAAGTCATTTAAAGTTCATTGATTTAAACTTTCACGATTATCACCCATATTTTTAACAATATTTTACACGGGTGTAACGTCATGCCCGAAACGTGCGGATATAATTAAATGTCAGTTTACGAGATTAAAACCCGTTTGTCTTTAAAATATCAGGTAAATTTAGACAATCTCAAATCGTCACCAACCTATTGCCGATGATAGTAGAGTCGGCTTATTAAACTAACCAAGTCTACCAACAACGTCGTGTAGATAATTGCGCTACACAACACTATACATTATAAAATTAATCACTAAAACTAGAGCGCATTTGTGCCTCTACGCCTCTACCTACAACTTCATACACTTTTGTACAGTCGACGCGACGTCATAGATATAATTACGGTTGAGGCGCCAAAAATATATTTACACGACTTTATTGCCTTGACATTAAGGTCGTGTAAACATATTTTTGGCACCTAAACCGTAATGATATCTTTGACGTTGACTGTACACAATTATGTCAAAGACAAACCTGTTTAAATCTTAGTCTCTATTCCCCATAATTTTGACACAACATTCGGCCAATCGACTCCATTAAGCCACGATTAATATTTTAATCCAGATTAAAGCTAACTCGATTACGTGCGAGCGAGACAGCAGAGGCGGCACCTCAAAGCGGCGGCGTCGGCAAAGGCGGCGCTAATTGGCCTCGCACAAAGAATGCCGCGGTACACTCAGGGGCATAAATAAGTGTACGATTATTCAATTCCTTATTTCCATGGCTTAAGGTGCAATTGTGTACATACAGTAATATACATCGGTATGTCCGTTTATATTAAGATTATTGGACAGCTTTACCCGTTCAAAGTTAAGGTCCGTTTTCGAAAGGCGTTTGATTAATTCTGTTAGACAATTAGTGCTCATTGTCAGGTTTGATAAGTTTTGTGATCGTTTTATTGATACTGATTACTGAGGTGGTCGCAGTGACATCGGTTAACAAGTTTTATTGACCTTTAACTGAATACGTTTGTTTATATGTGTGAAGTGGGAAATGAAGAGGAAGACCGAGAATTAATTACTTTCAACAAGTAAAACAAGATTGCCGAAAGACGCAGAATGCAGGTCGCTTTCATCCGGTGTATGTGGAGGTCCAAAGGAGAGGCCTATATTCAGCAGTGGACTTATGGATGAAATGATGATGAGGATGATGAAGTTAAAGAAAAGGTTCACGTTGTGTCGTACCAAAAGGATAAGAAGGTAGCGAAGGTCTGACGCATGGAGATAGATTCACCAACAAGAGCACAGCTGTAGACGTACCATGACTATGGTTGCCACCCTTTTTAAAGGTAAAATAGTATTTTTATGAAAATGTAAAAAAAGTACTTACAGGGAAAGTGAGAGAAAAAATAGTACACCTATTTAACTTGTCAGTGTCAGATTGAGAGTCAAAGTTTAGTTACCGCGAATTAGGCAAATTCGGTCCATTACGAAATTCCAAACACTCACAAAATTGAAGCCGCTGAAGATGTAATAAAAATGTAGTATTTTACGTACTTATATAAGAAATTCGAGTAAAATATAGTACGATACGTAAAGCACGCCATCGCACTCGCTCCAATATGTCAGTGCGAGCGTGATGCATTACGTTTCGAGGACAACTTGACGTATCCTTCACTTTCCAACTCATGGAATACTTATCTACCGAGAAGTTAGAAAATTTATCATCTGTCTCTGTCATTCCAATGGCGCCTTCGTTGCAGTGACAAGAACAGATGCTCGAAATTTAAAATTATAGAAGTTGGCGGTAGTAGGCTAAACGCCCGTTTCTCAAAAGCTTGTAACCTGTAATACAAGTGGAAGTCTCTTTTTAACATCATTCATAAGATAAGGACTTCCGCTTGTATTACAAGTTACAAGCTTGCGAGAAATAGGCCCCAGCTCTTCAACATGAATAAGAATAACGTGAAGCCGATGTTTTTGTAACAAAAATACAATTTACTGTTGTAGAATAAGGAAAATGTAGTTTACTTTTTCACAATAGTGATGAAACTGATAAACCTATTTTGTTTCGTAGTGTTTTCTTACTAGAATCTTGTTGGAAAGCTCTACATTTGCATACTTGCAATATCTACAAAAATATAAGTTACCTAATCATTTTCCATACCTAGGATTATTAGTAAACTTATCTGTAATTTGTCTTAGGTATTTTCAACAAAATCTAAATCTTTACAACTACGCGACACGCGCAGCTTTTTATTCCATAAAAACCAAACTTTTTCACAGCGGCAAGAAAGCGGGTTACGTCCCGAATCAAACTCTTTGAAGTAGTTTGAAGACAATCGCTAATCGCCAGTGTCGATACCCTTCGAACAGGCGTGTAAGTCCAACAAAGGGCCCGCTCTTCATCCTCATTTACTGGCCATGACGTGTTGACACTAAGCCATTTTAAACCATTAACCGACCAGTCAAAGTCTAACCCTGACTGTCAACTGTTTGATGCATTCGGAAGCGATCTTTAACTGGTTTTAATCTCGCTTGCGTTCGGAATAAGTCCTTAAGCCCGATTTCCTACCGATTCGACCCGGGTTCTCACATCTAATCCCATCTTATATGTGCACTCCTGTAATTCTTTATCACAAAGGCATAAAGTTCAGTTTATAGGAATTGGAAGCTGGGTTAACGTTGCAAGGTTTCCCTTTCGGAGCTTTTGATATGATCCCGGCAATGAATGAAGAGTTGTAGATATTGCGGTCTTGAAATACTGACGATGTGGGTGCGCTGCGGCAGCTTATGTCGAGACGATACTGAATAAATAATGATAATAGGTATATTTAAAACAACAGTCGCGAAAGACGACCTAAATAACCATACCTAAATACCATTTTGGTAGATAAGGTGAAACAGTTTTCTGAATGGGGAAAGACAAAAAGTCGTTCTTCTGGCACAGCTTCTGCTGGTAGCATTTTGTTTTACCCCATTCAAAAAACCGTTTCATCTTACCCCATCTGTACCTTAAGTAGAAAACTTTAGAGTTAAATGAATATTTTCAGTAATATTTATTTTAATGTTAGATAAAGTAAATTAAGAATTGATTGTGAAGTTCGTTCCAAAAGTGTAAAAAACTTTGTGTGTTCCACTCGCTTGAAACCAGAAAACTAACATTAACTAAAAAACTAGTGACTCCACAAATTTACATAAAACATCACATTCGAAGCCGCATTCCCTATTAAGTGGCGGCCGCTTCTAATTCATAATAAGAGGGTCCGGTATCAAAATACGAGAGCAATAAGAAAATATCTAAGCGATAAGATCTCACGCGCGTTGAAATGGCTCAATCGTAGGGTCTCCAAGCCTCCAGGGGCGGGGCGGGACATTCCAGTTTTTATGAAGGAGGAGCCATGGCCGCCGCGACAGTGTTTTGTTTCCTGCCATTAACTTAGGAAGTGGAGATAAGCCTAATGATCCATATGTACGGTGGAAATTGTATGGAAATTCCGGCGTTTTTGTGACGATGTCTGTTATGCGTCGGCTGTTTTGTTGCACTCTAATGATTTTGGAAGACTATGATAAGAATTTTTACGAACTCATGTAAATTTGTTTCGCGCTCCGTCTAGTTTTAGATAAAGATTATGTAAAATAGGTGGTAGTTTTCATATTAGAGAGCTACACTTTGGGTAATTATTGAGAACTCTCATTTATTTGTAAAGGAAAAAAAATGTACTTAAGCGAATTATACATTTCTATTTCTGTAATCCCCACGGAGCAGTAAACATAAATGGTATAATTCTACTGAGCTTTGATCTATAAGATTGTTTTATTTTATTGCACACTTTACTAAATCGATTTCCAAACGAGGCCATATAGCACTATAAAAATAATAAAACATGTCCTAGATCAACGCCGCCGTGTGGGTAACAGAAGCTCGCGTATTTCGCGAAAAATGATTTCGATTCGATTATCTAGTATCGAGCTTGCGTGCCGAAACTTTAATCGATTGACGAGATTCATAAACACGCTATTTAAACCACTGTTACTCAGACCTTTAGATAAATAACCAGTATTCGTTATCTGAGGTCGCTTTATACTGGTTTTTATAGAGATATTAAACTTGTGCTTGTAAAATAGAATACTAGTCTAATAGCTACTGTGCGTTAGGAAGTGTGAATCGATAGTATTTAATTTGCCCAGTCGATTAATATCACACATAAAATTTGGTCCGATTTGTTTTATGTTACGTTGGTGTGTGGTCGTTTTTATTTTATTGTGGGAAGATTGTTACTCGTAATTCTGAATGGAATGTTTTGACACTAAATTGACTCTGTAGTCATTGCTGCTAAATACATGTTGGTACCGGATCAGACAGCATCTGTGATTTTTTTCTTATGTAAGGACATAGAAACATGTTGTTTTTTGTGTAATAAATATTAAATTAGTAGCTTTAGTGCATAATCGTAAAATAGGTGAGGCTTAGACGGTTAGGCTAAAGATGCGAGATAAACTCATAATAATTATGATCTTTAAATCATTTTCCACTAGACTTTTTTTTTTTAAACGGTGGGTCATCTAAAGGTGCATTCAGACCAACCGAGCATTCGCTATTCTAACCCCCTACTCTACGAAATTCGATCGTTACACAAAACGTGATTCGTTGATTTCGTAGAGTGGGGGATATAATAGCGAATGCTCGTTTGGTCTGAAGCACCTTAAGAGCCGACGGACTTTGCTCACAGAACTCACAGATGACATTTGTTGACACCTAATTTTATACAGTTTGCCTGTGGCATTTCATCCACGATTGCAGCCCAGTGGGTAGTTAAGGCGAGCTTAGAAAACGGTAAACATCCAGCGTCTCTGTCACTCCAACGAAAGCGTCATCAGTGTAACGGAGACAGATGCTCGAAATGTACAAATTTTGTCCGCAGAAGGCCCCCAGTGCACAGTGGGCCACCTCAGAGCTAACGGACAATGCCCAGTTAATTTGAGCATCACAATCTGCCCCGACGGCCACCGGCGTGCGACCGGTTTACGGCAACATATGAATACATTATCTATACACTTTACAACCTTATTACAGGGGAATAAAGCATTAAAATGTATATATTAATGGGTTTCGTTAAGAACGGTTGAAGTTTCACGGATATCATAGATTACGAATTGCCGTGCACATTATAATAAGGGTTAGAGAATAAGGCTTATAAATGTAAATGTGATGTAAGTAATCCGTACAGATAGTAATAATTGTACAATAAATGCCTCAAAAACATGTGACGTGACAACGTTATTTAGTGACATAAAAGTGTGCCACAAGTTTTTGCGGACTTCATTGTAGTCGACGTCAAAGATATCATTACGGTTTAGGTGCCAAAAATATATTTACACAACCTTAATGTCAAGGCGATAAAGTCGTGTAAATATATTTTTGTCACCTAAACCGTAACGATATCTTTGACGTCGACTGTACAATAATAAAATACGATATTATGGCTGATGATTAATTGGTGATAAAGACTATAAAGAGATACGTTATTGCAGATTATAGTGATACGGGTTTTTATTTGGCATAACGAAGTAAATCATACTTTTTTTTGTAATAAGTTGTAAATGCATTTAAACAGTGATTATTACAGTTACCCCGTTTTCAGCAGGACCGCACAATTATCGTGCGCATGAGTTCCTCGTCGAGATTGAATTTGAATGCGGTTTGTGTCGCAAACGTAACGTAACGCGAACCACTGTGCTTTCCAATTGTCGCCGTGTTGCACTGTGTTGTCTTATCTTCAAAAAACCGTACATTTCGAGCATCTCTTTCTGGCCTATTACCGGGAACACTGAAGTTCGCAAATTTCGGGCATTTTTCTCTGTCACTCTATTGACGGTTCCGTTGGAATAACAGAGACAAGCAGCAGGCTTGTCACTCAAATGATGCTTTCGTTAAGCTCAGTGGCCCCACCGCGAACTTTGAGTTGAAATCTGCAAATTTCGGTGATTTTTTTTTGACAGGGACAAATCCTCGAAATTTACGAATTAAGGTGTTCCCGGTAGAAGGCTAATAATAGTAGTTCACCGGGATACTATACGATGAAAATATAGTTTACATTGAAGTAATCTTAATCTAAGTATTTCCGCCATCGATAGATAATGGTATGTAGTTATAAGAAAGAAGACAAAGGCAAATAAAATACATTTTTGAAATAAACTTTTTGGGTTTTATAATTTCTAGAAATTAGTGAAATAACCATATTTTGTCTTCATCCTACCTACTACCCGTTATTTGTTATTATAACGAATGTGGAAACATAAATACTTCAAAAATTGGTTGTTTATTGTTTTATAAATCGTACGATGCCTCCACTTGTCTCGCAAGACGACTAAATTGTCAAGATGGCTGACAATCGCCAGTCAACAGCCCAAAATGATCCTAAAGAGGCGTTTGATTACCATCTCCTCTGAGTCATGGGAAGTCTGACTCAGTACGAATACAATCTCGCTGCTACCAGACATCCTTGTATTTAATCAGAGAAGACACGAGCGAGATGAATATTATTTATTGTATTTCATTTTTGAAGTGCCATGAAATTAGCGCTGTGATTCGATAGGTACAAATGTAGTCCAAAATCCTTTCTCTTCGGCTTTTCACGGAAACATCCGAATTCATATTGCTGTCACAATGAACTTCAGTACGTTATTACATATTGCACTGAAGCTAATTGAGACAGGGAGATTAATTCGGACGTTTCCGTGAAAAACCGAAGAGAAAGCATTATGTACCACATTATTTAGGTACTTTCTATCCATCACGCTCGCACAGCATTGGTACGAGAGAGATGGATGAAAAGGTAACGTAAATTTAATCGTCAATGAGGGTTTTCGATAATTTTTCTACCACCAGGGCGGCGCTTCGTACGCACCTGGTCTCGACAGCTGTCAGATTCATACTATTCATAGGCACCTGGGCCTAAAATATTGAAATTCTATTTTATTTGGAAGAGAATTGATTTTGTAATGGATTACGACTAATACATGGTCGTCGAACTGAAGATTGAACTCTAAAACAGGCGCTCAAAGTCACTGGTATTAAAAATAATTACTATAACTTTGTTAGTTTCATGAGAATTGACTTGGAACTATTTTATTTATTTATTTTAGGTAACAATATGCCTAAAGTAATGGTTTTCAGAATAAATAAACCTAATAAATATGTTGAAAATTAAATGCGCGTTTTTATTTTGACAGTTCGTTAAAGGGTCGGCTCAGTGCTGCCATCTCACCTCCCCATAGCGGCAGAAAAAGTATCAAAAACCCTCATTCCAAACAGTACCATGAGTTGACAGCTGTCACGCTGACCGTATTCTTTGCATATTAACCGTATTCTTTGTCTATTGTTAGAAAAATGCAGAAGCTTCTGTATTATTAAAATGGCGACTCTAAGCTCTATCATCTCTAGGTGCGTTCAAACCAAAAGAGCATTCGCTGTTCTATCCCCCGTTCTACGAAATCAACCAATCACGTTTTGTGTAACGATCGAATTTCGTAGGGTGGGCGGTTAGAATAGCGAATGCGCTTTTGGTTTGAATGTACCTTTAGCAATAAGATTCTTGTATATTATCTAATAGGGAAGAGTAAAGTTTTTTGTAACAACCCTGTTCCAAATAACAATATAATATATAAGCCATTTAAACCTCTAATTTTTGCTATAATCCAACAGGTTCCAATTAAGCCATGGTCCAAAACTAAATAGATCTTCGATTACGTGTGATTATTATGTTAAAGACGTAGTTCAGAGGTAAAATAGTCTCAGAAATAATTAAAAAAGACTTAGACACAACCAGAAAAACAACTTGTACAGTTGTAGTAGATAGATACCAGAGATAAGTACCTTCTAATTGTGTTTGTTCGGATGGAATCTTGCAATTCAATTTTGCAGCAAATATCCAAGCGATTGGGCTCAAATTGTTTGAAAATATAAAATAATTTAGAGATAGTAAAGTGAACACAGAACCACAGTAGCTCAGCGACGAAACCGTTTTGCAACGTTAAGCGGCTGACGAAAGCAATCTCATCATAATTGTTTAATTTATTGCGTTTTGTAAACCGTGTTCAGCTTGATGCTACTGCAACTTGGGGCCGTGTGGACAGATTATTGTATTCATTTTATGTCAAAATATAAAAATGGCGACAGTTACAAGAATTCGTATTAATTGTAGTTATTTATTTTGTAAGGAATACCATAAGACTAAATCATTTATAGATCTCCGTTTTCATAGTTATCCGTCGTATAGTTATATTATTTATACAATATACATCATAGTTATTGAAGTAAATGAATTCGTTTAGACAATGACTTTTCATTTTTAGTAAATGCCTAATTAGCATCTAATAGTAATTACTGACCTACTCTACTGTTATTTATTAGGCATAATGAAATAATTTAAAGCGAGATTTTTTCAACAGGAAACAAGTCAATTACTCAAACGCTGTTCCGATTTTTTATTTTTATAGTCGGATTTGAAAATATTTATAAAAAAAGTAATTACAAAAATATCTATAGGCAAGCAAGTCAGAAATAAATGAAATATCAAATAACTACTGTTTCTATTTAGAATTTAGTTTCACGAGAAACGATTTAATTTAATGACCACACGTTAGCATGTCAAATTCTCGCTTTTAATTATCCTAGCATTTGTCCACGCTGCACCTGATTAACATTACCCAATCAAAACCACAATATCATAACTCACAAACAACATACATCCAATCTTAGCACTTAACGCATTACCATTAACGGTCAAAGCTGCTTGAGATTTTAAGCAACTTCGCATTTTTCCGTTTTCGGAATGTCGCATGCTTAGAATCTAAACATCTTTGCTAAGGTAAACTCTATTACGAGCGTAATAAGGTTTAAGTATGATAAGGAATTAGTTTACATCGTGTTTACCTATTTGTTAATCAGTCGGTCGCCATTGTAGTGGTCGCGCGGACCAATGGGAGCGCTGCGCGGGAGTGGATTACCGGGACGAGACGATTTGTAAACATAATTCAATTAATGTGTTACCATTGTTTGGTCTTATCGGTTATCGCGTGTTAGAAATTACTAAAAGCCGTTAGAAACATAAAGACATAAGTAAGAATTTAGTATATGGCGCTTACGTCGATTATTACTAACGATCTTAGGAACCTAGTGTGTTCAAGTGTTGTAAAGGGCGAAAAAGATTTAATTTTAACTGCCATTATTTGCCATTTTTCAAAAAGCACTTTGCACATGTACTACCAACTAAATCTTGGTTTTATAGCATAAACATTCAAGAAATACCTAAAATTTTTCGTATTTCTTTTATTTATTTATTTTTATTTGTATACACGTCTAACTGTTCTACTCTAATTAAACCAAACTGTGATATATAAATATACTTTGTCCGACAATTTCTGGCAGTAGAAAAGGCTCCAATTCAGGAAATGTAGACACAACGAGATTTTTTTTTAAATTGCGGCAAATACAATTAAAAAATAATAATTTGCCGCCGTTTTTTACTAATAGGGATTGTGGGACCGAGTATAGGTACCCACCTACGTATGTTGTTTCTTGGACTACAAGACAAAAGTAAAGATAATATTCTCGATGAGCTCATGGTTATATTTTATTTTCTTATAGGTAGTAACAGGACCAGGACCAGGCCTGCTACCGCGAACATCGAAGTTCGCAAATTGCGGGGATTTGTCTCTGTCACTCCAACGAAGACGTCATTAGAGTGACAGAGAAAAATTTCCGAAATTTGCGAACTTCGATGTTCGCGGTACCAGGCCAGGGGTCGTCAAACCGTGGTTCACAAACCGCATGCGGCGCTCTTTTGAGGTAAGCATATATTATAGAATTTTAGTTTTCCCAAAAGTAACAACGAAACTAATTACTTTTAATGACTAAATTTACCAATCAGTCATTTCTAAATCTGATTGTTTCTTGCTACTGTGATTATTTTTTCTTCAAAAAAGTACCTTTCTGTAGGTATCTTGGAGACAATCTAAGAAGTCCATGACAAGAAAAATAGGTAATACAAATATACCTACTATATTTGAAAATATTTATTACATTAAAAAAAAGAGTTTTGCAGGTATAGCGACAGCTGTACCCGCAAGTATGTAAGTGCACAATAAACGTTCGGTTTGATCATAAATAAATTACGGTTATTTTCACACAACCCACATTTCATCAAAGGAAATATTGAAGTGGTTGGCATCAAGAATGCATTATTGAATCATCCTTTCAAATTTCTCCGAATGGATCACGAAATTCACGAATTTTACGAATTCACGATTCACTCAGTCAGTACCGATACCTACTTTGTAATCGAGCAAATAAATTATTAAACATTTTATAATGTGGTTTCCTCACAAATGCGTTGAATTGCGAAACCTTTTAATTTTTGGAAAGTGAAGAGTTGCAATTACAAAGCTTTTGAAACATTTTTTATTGTTACTTTGCGCCGGAGGTGCGATGTCTTATAATTATTATAAAACATGGAATTATTTTATTAAATGTGGTTTTTGAAAGGTTTTTGAAGGGTCCATATGTCGCAATTATAATCAAGCGTTTTAAATGAAAAGGATAATAATTATTATAGTTAACAATATAGTCTGGAATTAGTATTTCATTGCTTTTGTGTTACGAAATGATTTCAGTACGAAAATATAATTAAAACAACAATACGAAAGTTATTCAATTTTGTTATATTAACGCGACAATAGTGTGAACAACACAACATTCACAATTCACATCCATTCCATTCCTCATTTAATTTGGTATTACTTACATAAATTATACTCCAGAAGGTATTGACCTTCAATAAGGAAAAGGATGGCACTTTGTTTAAACAAAGTGTCAGTTACAAAGTGTCAGTTTATCTCGATTAAATGTCGAGTGTAAGTACCTAGTTAAATCTATTTGTGTTGGTATTGTAAAGGTGGATTTAGACCAAACGAGCGAATGTTCACTCTATCCCCCACTCTACAAAGTCAACGAATTTCGACGAATTACGTTTTGTGTAGTGAACGAATTTCGTAGAGTGGGGGATAGAATGAGCATTCGCTCGTTTGGTCTAAATGCGCCTTAATAAGTTTTTACATTCTTAGGTGCAATTGAATGTGCAATTTAAGGGAAGAATAATATCTATAAACTTACGCCGACAGTGGCCATACCCTGAGCTGCCGTGGCGTTATTAACGCCGACTTAAGGTGCATTCAGAATTTCAGACCAAGCGAACATTCGCTATTCTAACCTCCCACTCTACGAAATTCGATCGTTACACAAAATGTGATTGGTTGATTTCGTAGAGCGGGGGATATAACAGGGAATGCTCTTTTGGTCTGAATGCACCTTTACTTTTATCTAGCCCGCTCGTACTCGCGTATTGACTAGGGCGAGCCGGATATAAAGTAAATGCGCGTTAATAACGCCGCGGCAGCTCATGGTACGACTACAGCTCATGAATCTCATGATAAGCTCGCAGGAGTAGGTCAGGTGGAAATGTCGCGTTACCGCGTGAGAGCGGGACAATGGCATAACATTCTGTCTCGTTAACATGTCCGGCAGTTAGGGCTTCTCGCGATTCTACTACAAAATCTGCAATTAAAAGGATTTGTCTCTGTCACTACAATTAACATTAGAGTGACAGAGACAAATCCCCGGCCGGACATCCTACCCAGAACATTAAAAATTGAAAACTTTAAGCAAGCTTAAAAAAAATCGGTATGGTGAAACAGGTCCTAAATATTATCTAGCTTTAGTTTAGTAACCACCAGTATTCAAATAGAAATATCACTCATACATTTCACGGGATCGCGTGTGAACGCGAATGAATTTCGTTTTCGTATTATGCTTTATTGTTTCAAAGTTTTCATTGTTGTCATAACCATAAATTGAAGTGGGAAGCGTTCTTTCGGTTGTATATTTTTTTTTCTTGCAGATATGTAAATCCTATTTCGCTCCGATTTTAAACTTATATTAGCAAGACTTAGTCAGTACAGGTACCTTCGTAGCGATTTAGATATTTATTTTTACTGTGCAATTTACATACTAAAATTAAATCTAACTAACATAACCTATATCTAAAAATGGCCCTTGTGGCATTGTACCGAGGAGACTGGCGGCATTTCCTCGCTGTATCGCAATGCTGATGCGTTGTGCGAAGAAAAGAGAGACAGATAGTCTATCTCACGGCGACATACTGTAGTAAAAAATATGGTCTAACACCCTAAGCATAGTAACTTACCAAGCCGATAAGCATTGTTTCTCCCATTCTGTCTTATTAACATGTCTACTAACAATACTTATCGACTTGTTAAGTTATGAGACTTTTATGAATAAGTAAGCCTACAGTCGAATACAGAAAGACCCGTTGCGCCCGCGCAAGACAACACAATGCTTCGTCCAATAGCACGAGAATTAGATAATGGCAGTGGGGAGGCAATTGGACATATGTACATTAGTTCACCAACGATGTGACGTGAATTGTCTCATAGGGGCTTATACTTCAAAGAGAACACTATGAAAATGAATTGTTTGTTCGATAATCACAAAATAAAATAAAAGGAATTCAACCGATTTATCCAAGATCCTGTCATCAAAACACGACTTGGTTCCTATGGGACCATCTCGGGGTTAAACCCGTTATATAAAAATGATAATTGGTTCACGATACCTACTTGAAAAAGAGGAATAATGAAAAATATTAACTAATTCTCGGGTTTTACCAATTTTGTATGTAGAAATACCATAATATATAGGAAAAAATATGTCGATCAAATGTAAATCTGGTGTCGATGGCAAAGAATTTTATTTAAGTTTAAACCCACCCACTTCTGCAGTTAAACCATAATACCCACCTAGAGTTCGAAAACAGTAACATAAACTTGCAAAAGATATTTCATACATATATCTTCCTAAAATGCAAAAATATTTTGACATCCGCCAACCCATATAGAGGTCAGCGCAACCATCAAAGAAAAATATTTTTATTGTTTCTACATTAAAAACCGGATATTAAAACGGCCATACTAAGTCCCACCCACAGCAAACACATAAGACAAAAACTTTTTATCGATAATCAACCAATTAAAAAAGGTTGCACACACCTGACCTAAAACTCACAAAGACTCGTAATTGCCAGTGAAAAAATCAATCGACTCGAATTAGGGATCGATTAACTTATCGGATCGATATCTGAGATTAGAGAGAAAGGTGCAGTTTTCGATTGTTATGGGTGCGATCATTATAATCGTAGTTTTCTCTTAAATTTAATTAATATTAAATTAAATAATATTACAATATAAAGAATTCGGCTAGTTTAGCAAATTGATTTGGTAGTAGGTAAAAGCATAATTTTTATAGTCATTCATACTTTTCGAGATAGAAGTGCTTACTTATTAACGGAAAGAGTAAAAAACGGCTCTTTTATAAAGATCGATCATACTGATTTATAAAATAATCAGCATTTCAGTTAAGATTTCAATAGATAGACACAAGTATGATGTTACACGTATATAGTTTAATGTGTAGAGTAGATCTGTGAGTGTAGGTGTATAAAAATGTGTTTGTTAATTAAAATGCTATATTTGTCTTTATTACTGGGTATGGGGGTGAAATGGTTCAATATAAATAAATATCTCAGGACATCTTACAAAATATAATATGTACACACCTGTGTTACAATTTTGTGTATTATCAATTTATCAGAAATGTAATTTAAATCTGTTAACAAAAAATGTACCATACATAGGTACTGGAACATTTTGGAAAATGTAGGTAGTGCATTTTGCTCAGCCTAATATACCAATTTCCAACAATATCGAAGACGTGTTTCAAGTACAAACTTTTCGAGAAAAGCTCCAATCCGAACATAATGAAATGCAATACCAGGATTCAAATGTATGCAATCACGGGATTTTATATTGTCAAATCCCGTGATTTGATACAAATGAATGCCGGGATTGCATACGCTAATAATAAGCTGTCCTTTCTGCTCCCATTCTTATCCTACTCTATGTCGGGTTGTCGGGTGTCGGAACATCAATTTGAGCCGATATAAAGGCTTCAAAAGGCCCGCGGTTTATTTACAAAAACTGCCCCATAATTCGGCTCCGGGGTGTCCAAATGTGAGGTTATTAAATAATGACCCGCTGCCGATGACGCAAGCGCTCTACCAAACAAGGTGCACCGATTAAAATCTTTCATTTAAGAGCTAAGCTCTTGTCTATGAAAATCTTTTCGAATCAGATTTATTTTTCGAGAGAAAACAGCCTCGCGGAGTTTCTCGCCGGAAAAACATATAGGTACAACTTCTTCTCGGTTTAGTCGTGTAGGGTTAGAAATTGAGGTAGATTTTCTTTGCCATTTTTGATATTGTGTATGACAATTGCTAAGCCTTAAATAAACAATCATTTGACTTTTATCTTGGTGCTTTCATTTTCACTCACAAAAGTATAACAACGTCACCAATTAAATACCCAGTACCTACGTGATTTTTACGCACACGTGCGAGAAATGGTATTTTTTTGTCAGGTCGAAACTCCTGGCTATATATCTGTACTGAAAAATGTAGTTTTATAACTTGTGTCGATTTAAAAGACTCCCTTCAGTCGTGTTTTAATTTATCGCCACTCGTTAAGAACTTAATTTTTTCGCACTTGTATCGTCAGGTACCTACTATATTAATGCGAAGTCATGTATTGCAGCGTTAGGGAAATATATAAATATAAAAGATGCACTATAATCACCCGAGCGTATCATAATCATAACCCTGCAACCTTCACAGATGGACAAGATAGGACAGGATCCGAATAATATAATTAAATTAACCGTCTCCCTTCCACGCCCCTACGTGCGAGCGGGACACCTTGCGATTCCAAGCTGTTGTATACGTAGATATATTTGTAAAACAAAAGATAATCGATTTTTTAAGTTTGTATTAAGGTCGAATTTTGGGACTATTTATGTAACTACGTAATGGTTGTAATTTTATTATGAGAATAAAATTACGCTTGGTGAAAATTTGTAGTCAGGTGTACCTAGTGAATAATCTTTTGCATATTTTAACAGACCAGGCGAAATTACATAATTATTGTAATATACATATAATACATAATAATAAAATATAATATAATATAGGTATAATTACATAATTATTGTATATGTCTAAACTAGCTTCAGTGCCATTGATAACCATTGAAGTTAATTTGCACTAAATTCGGTAAATTCTAAGACATGTATACATTTGTACAGTCAAAGACAAAATAAGGTGCACACAAAAATGCTCAAAAATATGTCCCAGTGCTCTTTAATTCTCTGTAATATATTTACGAGTGAATTCTTTCGATACTTATTTTTGCACTTGACTGAAGGTACCGATCTTTTCTCTATATACTACGTATACTAAGTAGTGCTATTAAGTGTAAAATAAAAATGTACATTGGAATACAATACGATTTTATAAACCAATAAATTTTGAAGCTAAGATTGTATTGAGCTTACAATAAATTGTAT
This sequence comes from Thaumatotibia leucotreta, assembly GCA_025490895.1. Lineage (NCBI taxonomy): Eukaryota > Metazoa > Arthropoda > Insecta > Lepidoptera > Tortricidae > Thaumatotibia > Thaumatotibia leucotreta. The sequence continues at coordinate 20,622 of JALPQI010022258.1, forward strand.
ACACTTGTATGACAATGTATGGGTTATTGTCATGTACGAGTAGATCTGTGTATGCATGTATACATACACGTCCAGGACTGCGGTTAATTTTGAAGTCATGAGACATTAAAAATTACTACTGGTGCACATTTACGATACTGTGCAATATACAGGTCGTTTTTAATTTGATTTTTAGTTATTTCGTTGAATTACTTTGATTTTTTTGGGATAAGCAATAAGTAGCTTGTTTTGTACAATTAAACAAAAATATAACTCTACGAAATATACAATTTAACACCTTCGCTGCTGCAATAAGCTTAACTCGTAATTAACCATACTTTGTAAGGGGTCGAAATACCCCCTACCGCAGTGATTTATATTTTAAATTGAAAGGAAATAATTACGTATTTTGTAGGCAACCATATTTTTATTTTCCAATACATATTTTTTTATTAGTGTATGCGGCAGAATTGCATTT
>JALPQI010022259.1:0-20645 GCA_025490895.1 Thaumatotibia leucotreta
CCCTTACAAGGCTAGGCGCCTTTGACCATTTTCTAAGGGCAAGCAATACATAATCATAATCATATCGTTTATTGCTTTCATGTAAGTATAAGGATCTTAAATAGTATTACAGTTCACATGAACCCTGTAAGGGCACAGCAATTACAAAGTACTTAATTGTATAGGGAGGCATGCATTACAACTTATGTTTTAATACTGGTAACTACACAACAAAATTATTAAATAGTCAGATATACATTGCAACATATTCATTTAAATATCTAAATTTACACCTAAGTTTGGTATTTTTGGCTCAGTCCGGTTAAGTTTCTCACATTACATTATTGTGACTTATATCCACCTCGTCGTTCAAATCGTTGAAGAAATCATTTAGTGTATAGTATGCTTTTTTTGTTAAATACGTCTTAATCCTAATTTTGAACAGCCTATAGTCCTCAATGTCTTTAACGGATTTGGGGATTTTATTATAAATTTTTATTGCCATACCGTGGGGACTCTTGCGTATCATTTGTAGCGTTGTATCGGGGGTAGCTAGTTTTGTTTTTGGGCGCAAGTTCTGAGCTCGGGAGTATTGTTGGAATATGTGGTAGTTATTTTTAACAAATAGACACATTTCTAAAACGTATATTGACACAAGAGTTAAGATTACAGATAAGAGTTAAGATCATGCCTGGGAGCATTAGAATACTCCCCACCTCGGAGATAGGTGATCTTGGTCGTTTTTCTTTGGTATATGACATCTAATATTTATATTTTATATAGTATTAAGTAGTAGTGTGACTACTGGAGAAAAATAAAAAATACAAATCAAAATATTTAGTTAATAAATAATTTGATTTGTGTCTTCGCAATACGTTCAATAGATAATTATAGTTTCCGAGTGATTCGGCTATGACAGACGGACATGACAATCTATAAGGGTTCCATTTTTGCCATTTTGGCTACAGAATCCTAAAAACCTGTCTGAAGCACAAATAATTGTTACAAATTTTGGAACTTAGTAAAGCCCATATTTCACATTTACATTTTAAATAGAATCTATGTTACGTATCCCTTTACGACCGAGACAAAAAAAATCTAAAATCTTAAGAAAAATGCATGTAGATCGTTTTAAATTATCTTCGAATACTTGTAAAAAATAATTAAAACAATCAAATTGCCTTTTATCATTAAAAAAATCGCATGCACGAAAGTGACGTTCAGGATCTATACGTAAATGCAAGATCTTGCAAATTAGTATGGACATGCCGAAAAACATTAATAAAACACATTATTTAACGAAAAAACTTTCTATCATAAGCGATCTTACATTTTTAGGGTTCCGTATCACAAGAAGAAAAAAACGGAGCCCTCATAGGATCACTGGTGTGTCTATCCGTTCGTCTGTTACAACCGATTTACTCCGATGCTCCTACTGGGCAGATTGAGTTGAATTTTGGCACACCTATGTAAGTTGGTGACCCAACGATGGATGAGAAACGTAAAAAAAAGAATTATAAATATGAGGGCTACTTTTAGGGGGTAAATTAGAAAATAAAAATCAAAATTTTTACTTCATGATTTCGAGAAGATAAAATGTATTATCCATGCTAATAATAATATGATGAATGGATTAAAGCGACGATTTTTAGAAATCAACGTGTAATAAACAGTACTTTTTGCAATATATCTGGCACCCTAGTGAAAAGGGGTATAAATCGAAATTTGCCACTTTACAGGAGAGCCAAAAAACGATTGGCGAAATTATTCAAAATTACTGTGCCGAAATGGCTAAAGAATTAGAATAACTGTAAATGTACTTTGAGTAAATACAATGCGCTCTTTCACATGCCGTCATTGGTTTATGGCTAAAATCAATAGTTTAAAAAAAAATTGACTTGTACCCGCTGAAATAAATGCTGTTTAGAAATATAACCAAATTAGTACCCCCTTTTCACATATATTGGACATTAATGAAAACGGGTATACATTTAACTTATTTTATGATAACTCTTTTTGAGATGTACTTTTACAAAAAAAAATTAGCTAAGTTTGTTTGCGAAATTAATTTTAATGGCATAGCATGTACGTACACAATATAATCCCAAAAAAACCGACTTATACCATTGTGCACAAAATGTTAGTAACGTGTAAAAGGGAATAACAAGATTTATATTAATCACTTTATTCAATTGTATCCAAATTCTAAGAAATAAGTTACAATAAATATATTTATTTTTTCCATTTATTTTTAGAAATTATTTCCTTGGATTAGAAAAATATTACTTCTTTTCAACAGCCAAAACACAACGCATCATAAAATGAAATGTTTTTAAATTTCATAGTACCAAAAAATTCCATAATGTAGCATTTATTCATTATTATCAAAATCGTGTCATAATATTTTTTTTCTCATGCCTTATTTTGCTAACACGGTACTCGACAAAAAACCTAAATAGTACAAATAGTCCTACTGTCTGAATTATAACTTTATGCCCTGGATGTCGTGCGCGCAGCTAGGTAGGTACGTTCCGTAACGCCTGGATGGCAATTTTGTATCTTATCGAGTTACCTAAAATAACAAAATATTAAAAATCGATATTTTATTAAAAAATAGCCTTATTGTCTATAGCCTATCGTAATGTACATTAAGACACAACTGTGAAAAAAATAAGTTCAAAACAAGCATAAATAAGCAAAGTACGACCGAAGGGAGTGTTTTAAATCGACACGATTTACGAATTTCATTTTTGCATGTGTATCGTACGACATTTTTCAGTACAGATGGCCTTCCGAAGTTTTCAACCAGGCAAGATATAAACGACTCCTCGCACTAGTGTGTAAAGAAGTTATTTCAGTTGTTTCGGATAAAAATTGTTACGTTGCATTGCAGTACTCTGTATGGAATCTTAATAAACAGACTTTAATCGACGAGTATAAAAAGCCTGTCACTATTATGTTCTATCGATTATAATTCTTATAAAAGTTGTATAGGTAAATATAGGTACGATCAACTTGAATGATTGTGTTAATTATACATTAACTTTATTAATTTCGTTAGTAGACAATTTAAAAAAATATTGTGATAATATTGTTTTCATTATGTTAGCATTCGTAAAAAGTGGCCAGGCATGGTTTCCGGGTGGCTGTTTTGAAATTGTTCTTATCACATGTTTCTGGAGTAATATAGATATAGCAACAGCCATAGAACAGCTGTAACAGCTGTCGTACAAGGCTATTATAGTGCGCTTTCTATATTACCTAGATCATTAAGTAAAATTGTTACTACAATTTAAAAAAAGTATTTGCGTTAGGTCGTTTAAAACTGTCAACACAAACTAATATTACTAACATAGGTTTTAACAAATAAGCAGCAGAATTTAACAGCTTGAATATGAAAAAAAATACAATCATACTTTAAGAAAAACAATTAACCACTAAGTAAATACAATTTGAAAAATTAACACTATTTTAAACATTGTGTATATATAACGAAACTTAGTGTAAAAGGGTACAACTTAGTACAAATCCGTCAATTTACTGGTGGTAAATGTTAAGTAATACTTTTTAATTTAGTGCAAACGGATATAAATCCCGAAAATGGATTGTATCACATGTAAAAAACTGTAATTCTAAGTGATTAAAGTCGACTTGTACCCGTAACAACACAATTTTATTCGTGAATATGGATTTATGTCGAATTGTATCTCAAAAAATGTTTTTATTGTTCGTGTAAAGTGATTTAAATACACATGGATCCTCATTATCCGAGTGACCATCAAGAAAATATGAGTAGTTATAGCGTTACACACAACAAAAATCCAAACGCGTAAAACTTAGCTACACTAATACCTTTTGTAACTTTACAACGATATACTTTTTTTTGTTAGTAAGAATTTATTTCAACTTATACCTGACACTACATGATCATTTGTGTTAGTTATACCATATTACACGACCGTAACTCTGTCAATTTACGTGATATCTTAGATCCTTTTACACCAACCGATGCCATTTTTTTTTTGAAATTTTTTGGTATACTTAACTCAATTTGGCCAAAATTCGACTTATACCCCTTTTCACTAGGGTGCCAGATATATACTTTTACTGACTGGGAAAAACGACGAATCTTGAAATCACATTACATTATACAAATTCACACTAGAAAAAAAACGATATTTACTACACATTGAGTTTTCCGCAGTAATTCAACAATAGATTTAAAGATGTGAACGGAATTAACGGGTTTTAATAGCCAAACAAGAAAATACTTGTGGTTTAATACTTAAAAAGCATATACTAGAAAGTACTACCTCGTGCACAATCAGAATTAGCAGTAATCTCACACCTAGCTTTAGTGATGATGTGAAGCTTCCGAAGATAGACATAGCAAAGTTTACCGGAAACTATTAAGATTGGACGTCCTTCTTCAGTGTATTTTCATCATTAATCCACAAATAAGCAGTGTTCAAAAGAGCAACATTCATAATAGCAAAGCTAAAGCAATCCGAGAGACATTAGGTATGGACAACTATGGAGTGCCTAACTAAGATGAAAGTATAAGTTATTATTAACCCTAGTTCCTTGGATACGCTGATTGAAATACCATTAAATATGTACCTACCGAATCAGACGAAATATGTAACCAAATCTTCAAAACATATGACCATCTTTCTTGGTTTCATTTTATGCACAGACCGATTATGCATAATCGTGCAAATATTTATGACGAACGACTTACGAGCTACGTCCGAACCTACAATTTTGTGCACTTATTATTTATGGGCATATTGTTTACACAAAAGCACTTCATTTTATTCTAATTTGTGCTAAATAAAAACGTTTAGCTCTTTAAGAGTAATTATCACTCAATAAATAGAAGGTTTGTCACCACAAATATACGAAATTGTGAACTTACGTGTGCTACTACTCCCACCAAAATACATCGCCATCTTCAACGCTGTCTTGCGACTGACTGATGCGGCCGCCCTAAGGTATTTGCTACTTTTACGTGTCGGCTAGTGTCTGCAGATTCGATCGGTATAGGTTTGAGCTCGAAAATACAATTTACTTGGTGACAGGATTTTTGCAAAGTCATTTGCAGGATTATATCAAACCGGTCGGAAAGGGGTATACTTGAGTGAACGTACCGTAATATTGAATTTATCACCTGAAAGCATCTCTAAAGGAGCCCTTGTATACCTAATATACTTTTACGATAATATATTTACTGACTGGCTCCTTAGAGACAACCAGTGTCATATTTTGCTTAGTTCAGTGAGGTCAAACTGCGCATTATCTACCCGATATTCTATTTGCGTCTTTGTTACTGTTTATTCCAATGAAAGAGACAAATAATCGAATAGATGTTCAACTCTGACGATTTGGGGCCAGAAGGTGGTTTCTGGTGGTCGTGGAAGGACTGGTTTCTCTTATAACTAAAGGCAGCGTTTCTATCAGTAATTTAGTGGTATTATAGTGTCGATGAGAGTTGGATGAATCCAGGATCTGGTCCCGCCATTATAACGGTTACGAGAATCTGGTAGACCTTGCCAGCGATCACGGAATGAACTGGACTATTCTCGTAGTAAGAATGATTGATTATAGTCAACATTTTTACATAACTTGATTTGATTTGTATAATAGATTAGCACTTCATATATTTTTTAAAATACATCAAAACATTTAATTTTAGTTGATTTTGGACAATTCTGAAATGATCAGATTTTGATATACAAAACTCATTTATATCTATCATCGAATGTTCAGAAATAGATCGAGGAACGAGAAATTTAATGCCAGAGATAATTGGTTCTGAGGAATTTCTAGGCAACAGATCCTAAGATAATTTTAGGTGGATCAAACTTCGCGTCAACAAAATTTCGTGGTCAATGCAGCCAATTTCAATTTTGGCTTAAACTTTTTGTAAATAAGTGTGACACGTGATCTCTGAGTAATCTCTCGAAGGTTCTACGCAATATAATGGGTGCGTGCCTACAGGAGCTATGCCTGTGGATTCATTTGATGTGCAAACTTACTTAAGGCTCACTGTGGCTACTTAGCTATGTTAAATATAAAAGATACTTAAATAATCATAAGTCTAAATTCGAATCCAGTCCGGACGGCCTCCACTATGTAACAGAGATTGTCAAGCTATTAGATACTAGTAGTAGCTATTAGATACTAATACTATGCTGAGTAACTGTGATTTATTAATATCATACATATATGAAACCTTTTAGCCGACTCTTACGACACCCACCACTAAAAGAGTTGGGGTGGTGATAAATGTACTCGTATGCTTACTGCGACCACACGGCAGCATGGAGCTATCAGTTATTTCGTTCTTCATGCCATCGAGATAAATAATTTTCCTATTTTTAAAAGGGCATTAAGGTAGATATAGTTACATTCTAAAATAGGAGAATTATCTGGAGATACACCCAAACACATTATGTTTGTTTACAACATCGTGGTATGAGGTATGAAAAACTACTCAGTAGAAACTTTTTCACACGCAACTATTCTTCACAATCAGAATAAATGGGCATCCCGAACTAATCTATTTCAGTACAAAACTATCCACGATTACCTTTCTAGTTTTCTGAATCTGCCCAAAGGATGTTTGCGGGGTACATTAGCTTTTTACCACTGGGTTTTACCTTCGTTCCGAATAGTGTACTAACCCTTACCACGGTGTGCAAAAAGAATGTGGTAATGGGTGCAAGGAAAATAGAAGTGACTCGTTTAAAACGCATATTAGGATTAATATTTTGATAGGAAACTTGTTTTATATAAAAAATTGTACCGAGTGGCGCCAGCATCCCCGCTACAATACCACAAGGGCCAGTCTTAGATATAGGTTAGGTTAAGTAGATTAGTTAGATGTAATCTATAATTAGTAAAAGATAGTTGATGATTATTCAAAAATGTTTTTTTAGAAGGTTTGTCCTGGCTTATAGTTAGTCGGGTTAGAAAAGCAAAACTGAGGCAGCCCATATACGTACTTCAGTTTACCGATTTATGCAAAATTATACTGTAGTCAAGAAGGACTACAGAATACGAGCCCCTATGCAGTGGAGTTCGTCTAGTTCGAAACAATTTTTACAAATTTTTGAATATTTTAAAAATGATCACATTATGCTAATGATAAATTGTATGAACGTTAGTCATGGTTAATGTGCTACATTTCAAGAGACACAACAATCTGAAGTACGCTTTTGTTGTTTAATAAATCGATTTTAACAAACCAGTGTCTAAATTATATTTTCGTTCACCACCGTAATTCCGCGCTTATAAGCTTGACGCAAAATTCGCAGTGCATCAGGTGTACCATTTCGTCTTTAATATTAATGGCGTTCTTTACATTCATTGATTATTTACAAAATTAAAAATTGTGGAAAAAATTAAAAAAAATACCTCTCGTAAAATAGTTTTTTTTTTATTCTGATTAATAAGTCCAAATATTTTATACTCAAAGAAACTACTTTAGTACCTACTACTATTCAATAGTGAAGGTTTCATCTCTAAACCTTTTCCCCCGGATGAACGGGATAATCTCGAAAAACTGTCTAACTGGACGAGAACATATGCATCGGGGCTCGTAACCTATGGTAGGGGAGCGGAGGAAGGCCATTACAGAAAGATCGAGAATATACCGACCTTCTATTTCGGTTGATGATAATAAGCTTCGGGTGAGAAGGTAATATACTCGTACATAGTAGAATATTGTTTTGAGATTATCTTTTGCTTAGGTACGAGCAAATACGAGAAAAGTAGGTAAAAGTCGTACCTAAATTCTAACCCCCGTTCTTAAATGTCTCCTAACTTAAGAAACCAAGTATTATGTCCCTTTTCGGTCTAATAGACATCGATAAGACCGAAAGGGACAAACAATAGGGTCAAAAACGTGTCCTAACTTAGCGCCTCGCTAAGTTAGGACACGTTTTTGAATAAGAGGGTTAACCCTTGACTACCTACGTCCTGTTTGTATCACACAACCACCTACCTGCGGTCATGGAGACCGCTTCTTCTTATGGGACCTGATTTATTTACTTTGGCGTGACTGAAGGGGGATTAAATATATTAAATATACTTTAAATAGTTTCAGGCATTTATTAACTAACAAGAATACAAAAATAATCAACATTTTGTATTTCAAACTTAACGTATTTATTAACTTGTTGTATTTTCGATTACAAAACTTAGTATCGTTCAGGATACGCGATTACAAAATTAAAGTACATAATATAAAACTTTTCATTATAAAAAAATAAAATCGAGCAATCAAAAATGCTATTAAACTATCTAATTTGGTAACAAATAAGATATTTTTGTAAAATTACATGCATTTAAAATAACCTTTCTTGTCTACCATCGACACACAATTTGTTCGAACATTCACATTCAAAATAAGTTTCTAGTCCCGTGGAAGACGCTGATTATTTGCACGACGCTTTAAATAGGGTTTTACTAATTTTTCGGCCAGTTTCTTCATAAATTTGAACCTTATTTCAAAACTGTGTTCAAAATTTTAATCACACAACCACCTACGTGCGGTCACTGAGACACATACAAAATGTATCGTAACCACCTGCATGCGGTCTCACGGACCGCCGATGCTACTTTATTACTCACCAAATCCAAATGAGTGCACGTCTGAACGAGTCGACAGCATGGCCAGCACTGCGGAGGGGCTGGGCAAAGGTACAAGGTCACAGAGGCGTGAGCGATGTACTTCCGTTCAGTTATTGTCAATTTTAAATAATCCAGTGTCTGTGAGACCGCACGTAGGTGGTTAAGGGTTAATCCTTAAATGCGTAGCGATATACAGGCTAAATAAGACAAGGACAAAATAAGGTGTACACAAAAATGGTTAAAATTTGTCCCAGTGCACTCTAATTCTGTGAAATAAGAACGTCGAGAGGATTCGTTCGATACTTCTTTTTGCACTTGACTGTATATCTATATGCATCATGTATTCTTGACTCTATTGACAGCATGTCAGATTTAAAATAAGAATTAAAAAAAAATCAAAGTCAATGCATTTATGGTTTTAGAATATCTGTATAAAATGGCTTTAGAATAACTGTATAATATCACGGAAAAAATATGTAGTCGAACTGTTTCAATTTAAATTACTTATAGCGAAAGCAGAAGGACGTGTGAAAAGGAAATAAATCTCAGAGCAAGTGTAGTATAGTAATGAAGATTTATTTTTAGCCTCAGATATTTGGGGTTTACCTAAACTTGAGGAAATTTATGGCCACGGATAGGTTGATTACCATATTATCTAGAGGTTTTTGTGGATCCCTTAGCCTCTTAAGTGTGCATTGAGTAAGGTAATAAATCCTCTCTTTCTTGAAACAAAATATTACAGAAAAATCTATAACCAACAAAAGAAGAATGATAAACTGTTATAAAAAGGCATTTTCATTTTTAGGGACACTATATTAGAGTTTTTTTCTATGTAACGAAGGTAGACAACTGAGTCCTCAGTCCACCTGATGGAAAACAGGAACTGAGGCCCAAGGACATAGTTTAAAAAAATCGCCTATACGCTGCCTACCCTGAGGACTTAGATGGATTGCCTCTATCTATGCCAGTAATTACGCCGGCTATCTTACCCCCAAACCGAAACACAGCAGTGCAAACATTACAGTACTATGACGGTGGTAGCTATCAGGGCGGACCCTGCACAAGGTCCTACCACCAGCAAAATTACATTGATAACCCTTAATTGAAGTCGATTTGAGTGAAATGTCCCAAGGTATTTATTTATTTTGTTACTAGTCTACTACTTTTTAGAGGAACGTAACAGATTAATAAATGAATTTTACTTAACATCTTCACGCTTTCCGAAAAACTGTTTGTCTAAGAAATAAACCAATATGTAGACTATATGATGCTTAGGTCTAGATCTAGTTTTGTCATGCTTGTTATTCGAATCAATCCGAATGCAGCCACATCTCTACACCTAAAATAGAACCAATGCAACAAAGTAAAACAAATCTTAACTTCACTCCATAAATCCCAATTTTCCTTTAAAGCCACCTGTTGCCATAATTCACGCAACTCTGTCACGAAATGGTTCTAAAACGGTTCAAATAAGGCTTATTTTCGGTTGAATGCTCTCAAATTGTTGTCTTCCGCTCTTGCAATGGGCAGATTGGTGCATTGTTTTCATTGAAGAACTACCGCCACTGGATGCGCTTTTCAAAAGGATTAGAGAGATGATTGTTAGGTCACGTTTCCTGTATTGACTGAGCAATGGAGGACAAAATTGCTTTTAAATTGTTCGATTTGAAATCTAATGTCGTAGAGGATTTCATTAGCCTCATTTAGACGATGCCAAAAGTGCGTAGCAACATGCTACTTTTAGGATTCCGTAGCCAAAATGGCAAACGGAATCCTTATAGATTCATCATGTCCGTCTGTCCGTCAGTCACAGCCGATTTACTCGGAAATTATAAATGCTACAATAATGAAATTTATTAAGGATAATGTGCTGATGTCAACCGCTTCATAATTATGATACCATTTTGTAAAAAAAATATTGGGGTTAGAGCTCTTCATACATGTAACTGAGGGGTAGCTGAGATTTTTTTTGTCAATATATACGCGTGGGCTATCAATAGAGATATAATAGTCTTTGAAAATGATAAAGGTTTCTAAAACATATTTTCATTTAAGCTAACCGTTTTTTTTTCGAGATACCAGCTCTCAAAGTCTTAACAAGTGCCCCCTCCTCTATTTTTTAAACTAAGCTGTATAAAATTCTAAAAAGAAAGTATGTTACGCATACTAATAAACTCTGAACGATTTTTGGTTTGATTAAACTACCTCTAATAGTTTTTGAGATAGGTTGATATAACTGTAATTTATAAATAGATAATGGTACGGAACCCTTCGCGCGCGAGTCGTCTCGCACTTGGCCGGTTTTTGGCTTGCTGTCTTGTTAATCCACCTGACAAAGAAAATGTTACTTAAAAATAAAGGCTGTGAAAGTGGGCGAATTGGCCTATTAACCAATAACGACAAACGGTATGCCTCTGGATAGCTTATGTTAAGCTCCGTAACTTTTACTATCGTAGGAACTTCCAAATATTTGTGTGAAGAAACTTAATAGTACTTAAAAACTGGGAGTTACAGAGTATTTTGACTATCCCAAGGGTTCGTGGTTGACAGTTAGTACTCGTACCGTCATTATTACTCGTTCCTAATAAGTCTTAAATTAGTAAAGTGTTTAATTTCCGCAAATATGTCGCAGTCTCGTTAAATACTCTATATATGTATATAAATATACATTTAAGGATCATTGTATGTTGTCCAAAAAAAATTTCAAAGGTGAATATTACGAAATGAATGTCTCATTGGTAAATGATTGTTTTAGCTATAACTTTTTTCTCACAGTTGTTAGACCATCTCTGCCGTAACAAAAAATGTAGAGTACAAAACAACCTTTCCAAAAATATATAGTTTGTTGTTATTGGCTATTAGACCAGGGTCCATACATTTTTGCCCATCTTCCTTTATTAACCGCGGTGGATCCAGTGCCTAACGATGAGGATAGTATATCTAAGGAAAGAACTTCAAATGGTTGATTAATCATTCATCTATTCATTTCCTACTTCAAGTGACAAGTGAAAGGAATTCTGGGCCTAGTTTAGTCTCTAATTAATCTAATTATGTTGGGTATTCAGTAAATCACATACAGTCTACGATTATCCAAAACCCTAATTTTCCGAACGTGTCTTTAGTTTCATACAAAGGCTTCAATTACGAATGTACGTACAATAGGGATGATGACTGTAGTTAAAATAAATTATTTCACATTAACATTATGCACGACATAATACACGAAGAAGTTATAACTAAAATGTAGATTGCAGTAATTTTTGTACAGAACTTCTATTTAATAAATTGAAAAGAACTTAAAAGAGTAGGTTATTTGGCAGTACTCAAACGTGACGTCACTTTTGAGTATTTAATATAAAATTCCATAGTGGTGATCGTTTTGACAGTTTGAAAAAAGATGCTGATTTGACTTGCCAGTCATCATGCCTATTGTGAAGCGTATTCGCTACGGTTTCAAAAAAATTGAACATAATGAAAGACATTTAATGAAAATAAAATTTAACGTCATATTTTCTGTGTTATTAAATTTTAATTTAACGTCATATTTTGTGTAACAACTTTTGACACTGATAAAAGGCGACAAATTATGAATAAATAAATAAATATCTTGGGACATCTTACACAAATCAACTTAGTCCCACGATAAGCTCAATTAAGGCTTGTGATGTGAGTACTAGATGACAATATTGTATAACAAAACAATATTGTCAGCCTCCGTAGCCTAGTTGGTAGTGACCCTTCCTACGAAGCTGGAGGTTCCGGGTTCGAATCTCGGAGAGGGTATTATTTGTGTATTTTTATCACAAATATTTGTTCCTTGGTCATGGCTGTCCTATGTATTTTACATAGGCTGATAAAATAAAAATTTCTATGAGCGATCAACAATAGGAACCTTTTTTTTTTTTTTTTTTTTTTTTTTTTTTTTTTTTTTTTTTTATGCTATAGGTGGCAAACGAACAGACGAATCGCCTGATGGAAAGCGATTAACGTCGCCCATGGACACCCGCAACACCAGAGGCGCCGCAAATGCGTTGCCGGCCTTTAAGGTGGGAGTACGCTCTTTTCTTTATCTTACCTGTATCTTTTGGCCCCCTTTTACTGCTGCCAAAGGTTGTTTGGTCAGAATATACCGTATAGTTTGTATGACTTAACTTCCGTAACAAAAGCATCTAGCGGACCAGCAAGGTAGTGGCAACTGATAGGTTACTGCTGGTCTTCTGTTCGTTGCCGCCGCGATTTGGGCTCCACTTTTCACGTACGATCAGATGGAGTGAAGCCATTTTGTTGTACCAATATAAAAAAGGCAATTGACGCGTTCGAAATTTATGTTTTGATTTATGTTTGGCCTAACTATGCATAAATTGTCTGCAATCGACCCTTCTATAACCGACAGCTCATCATTTACTCGCTTATTGTAGGTACTGATTCCGTCTGAATGTAATAAGATGTCATCACATGTTTTATTACATATAAGGCTATGCTTTATGATAGTAGTTTATGGGACTATTACATAATGAAAGGCATTAAGATATGGCGTCTGGTTGTAATTTACGGTTTTGTAAGGCATTATTGATAGATAATGATTATATGTAAGTGTAAAATTCTGTCTCGGTCTGGAGTTCCGGGTTTGAATTTTGGTGAGTGCAATAATTTGATGGCTTATCACAAACATTAGTTTTCTGGCGTAGAAACTTAAGGTTTACGGGGCATGGGGCAAATTATTTGTTGAATCAAGAAATGTCTGGTTGACGTAGCTGAAGACCGAAGAGCTGACGGCTTCCTTGCACAACGTATCAGTATTGCGATACAGCGAGGAAATGGCCCCAGCATTCTCTGCACAATGCCACAAGGACCAATCTAACATATAGGTTAGGTTAGTTGGATTTAATTTATGTATAATGTATATAAATTGTACAGTTTTGAAAATAAAGACTATTATGAGTAAAAAAAGTTTTTTGATAATGTTGTTTTGTATTTAATTAAGTATCTAAGTTTGTATTATATTTTCGCTAAGTCGTGTGGTAACGGCAGTAAGAATACATTTGTCAGCACCCCAACTCCTGCGGGTGTCGTAAGAGTCGACTAAGGGATTGAAGTGTCACTTACCATTATTTAATAAAAGATTGTTGATGGGCAGCAGCGTCATCATAGTGGACACATTACTGCGATCGCCAATCCGCTTACCCAGCGTGGCGATTATGGGCATTTACCTCCTAATGTCTATGCGCTTAGTTAATAAGAGAGGCGTCGTCCAGCAGTGGACTAACATAGGCTGATGATAATGACCCACAATATAGCACATATGTGAAGTGAGCTTACCATTGGGCTACTTGTGTCGATTAGTACTTAAAAACGTCGATATTTAAAATTTTCTATTTAAAAAGGATCCTTACGCATACTGAGCAGATCCAGTCTGAGCGACACGACACAGGTCTGACAATATTGCCTAAGACACAAAAATACGTAGGTTGCCCTGAAAGTTTCGGGAATCGGAAAAAATACGCATTTTAATGAAATAAAAGTACTTTTATTGTTTTTCAAAGTATTCTCCTTTGTGTTTAATACACTTATTCATTCTCTGAAACCAGTTTTTAAAACAGTTATTGAAGTCTGAAGTGGGGGTTGACAAAATGGCCATTTTATAAGCGTCGACTGCTTCTTCCGCGGTCTGAAAACGCTGACCACGCAACCGATTCTTTATTTTCGGGAAAGTAAAAAAATCGTTGGGACTTAGATCGGGGCTGTACGGAGGATGGTCCAGTAATTCGACGTTTTCGCCCTTCAGATAGTCGTCTGTTTTCTGAGCGGTGTGAGGGCTGGCATTATCATGGTGTAGCACGGCGGTTAGGGTTAGTTTTTCGCAGTTCAGCAAAAACAATCGGTAAACAAACGCCTATATACCAATCGGCATTGACAGTTCTTCGATCTTCAAGAGCGATAGTCGCCACGTGACCCGATTTGGAGACAAACGTGGCTACCATTTTTTTGATCGTGCTGCGAGAACGAACAACTTTTGTCGGCTTCGGTTCGTCTTCGTAAACCCAAACTCGAGATTGGTTTTTCGATTCAGGCTCATATGCGTAAATCCATGATTCGTCACCTGACACAATACTAAAAACGGCATTTGAGCTTCCTCCATTAAATCTTTTTAAAGTTTTGCGGCACCAATTGACACGTACCGTTTTCTGGTCGTCAGATAACAAGTGAGGAATCCACCGGGAAAATAACTTCCGCACGCCCAACTCTTGTTGTAAAATAACTTGTACCTGACTCATTCCAATGCCTAAAGTCTCCTGAATCTCCCGATATGTAACATGCCTATCTTCCTTCATCAGTTGGCGAACAACATCGATGTTTTGATCGGTAACGGCCGTTTTCGGTCGACACTCACGTACGTCATCCGCAAGAGACACACGGCCACGTTGGAATTCCGAATACCACCTGTATATGGTCGTCTTTGAAGGTGCTTCACTACTAAAAGCAATAGTTAATCGGTCTCCACATTGTTGTTGTGTTAATCCACTTTTAAAGTCATAATAAATCATTGTTCTAAAACTTTCGCGGGACAGCTCCATTTTCACCAGCAACTCAACGACTTTAAAAAACAATTGAAAATCGGACATTGTTTTTTTTTTCTAAGTGGCCAGTGTTTTCGAATAATGAGACTATGCTTGTAAGAAAGAGGTATAACACATGTCA
This sequence comes from Thaumatotibia leucotreta, assembly GCA_025490895.1. NCBI lineage: Eukaryota > Metazoa > Arthropoda > Insecta > Lepidoptera > Tortricidae > Thaumatotibia > Thaumatotibia leucotreta. The sequence continues at coordinate 15,316 of JALPQI010022259.1, forward strand.
AATATACGTTCCTAAGTATTAAATTCCCGAAATTTTCAGGGCATCCTACGTATGTCAACAATAATATTCCCATATAAAAGGTGGTGGTCGTGTGGTGACGACAGTAAGAATACATTTGTCACCAACCCAACTCCTGCAGGTGTCGTAAGAGTTGACTAAGGGATTGAAGTGTCACTGACAATTATTTTGATAAAAGATTGATGATGGGCAGCAGCGTCATCATAGTGGGCACACTGCGATCGCCAAACCACTTGCCCAGCGTGGTGATTATGAGCAATGCGTCTATACGTATAGTTAATAGTAGAGGCCTACGTCTAGCAGTTGACTAACATAGACTGATGATGATGATGGGCAGCAGCGTCATCATAGTGGAAACAATGTGATCACCAATCCGCTTGCCTAGCGTGGTGATTATGGGCATTTACCTCCCAATGCGTCTATACCGACGCATTAGGGTGGATCGATTTATTTATTTTCGGATTATCTTAAAATAATCTTTACGAATCGATATTATGTGGCTAGAGAAACAGAAAAAAAATAATGACTATTTTTGGATATTTTAACATTTTGGACCCCATTTAGAGGTTAGTTAATAGGAGAAGCCTACGTCCAGCAGTAGACTAACTTAGGCTGATGACAAAATGTTCCTAATTAGATACCTCATATCCAAAATGGCGTCGCTTCCATCACAAATCATTTCAGAACAATGAAAGCTCTCTACGGAACGTAATGAAGCTAACCAGCCTGAGAGCGCAGTAATTGCGTTTTACAAGCTTACTCGAATACGTCGACAATGGTTGCTTTTCTGGTATTCGGATTGAATTGTGTTTCGGCATTTCCACGGAATGTAACGCTAGTTACATTAAAACACTCAGTCCTAAAGGCGAATTTAGACCAAACGGGCATGCACACATTCTATCCCCCAATCTACGAAATTTGTTCGTTACACAAAACGTGATTCGTCGAAATTCGTTGATTTCGTAGAGTGGAGGATAGAATGAGCGAATGCTCGTTTGGTCTAAATGCACCTTTAGCCGTTAAGTGTTTGTTGGCCTCTACTATATTGTTTGACTGGGGAGAGTACCTAGCTTAATAACAGTAAACAAACATCACACATCACAGCCTATCTCAATCCACTGCTGGACGTAGGCCTCTCCTATTAAATAGACTCCTTAGAGTCATTAGGAGGTCAATGCCATAATACTTATAAATAATTCAACGGTTATACTCACGTGTCAGTCAAATACAAATAAAACTATTGGTGGCAAATACAGTGTGTAAGTCTAATACGAGCGATCAATTAAACCAGGCATGGGATTCATTAGTGTTTTCATGGATTACAAAGTTTTTTTAAATATGACTCCACAGAATTTTTTTAAGATTATCGGAGCAGCAATGTAGGTACGAACATTTGTTACTGTTGATATGGCAATTACGTCATCTGCTTTTGAAATTAGCTGTCAACGAGTGTTTAACTCGCGTATTATGTTGCTCTATACATTGCGCGTCGAATTATTTTGTATGGAAAATTTTGTTGCTCTAATTTTAAGTAAAAGTTATTTGAATGTACGATCGAGGAAATTGAATGTCTAGCAGTTTACGGCTCACTTTACATTTGACGTGCTTAGTTCATACAACACAACTAAATTAACTTGAACCGCAAACTGCTAAGCATTTAATTTTCTCGACTGTACTTATTATGTCGTAAACTAACACCCGTTAAGAGCTTCGCCCGTATTAGACTTACACCCTATATAATAACAAGCATGCTGACCAAACAAAACAGACAAATTCAGCATTTAATATTATACCGCGAAATGGACTCGCCTCAGCATAATGTGGACCCAAAGCCAACGCTGATATTCCAGCGATCAGCATTGGTCGCTATGCACGACATGTTTCAAAGAGCTTAGGTCTCCACTATTACTATAGCACTGAGCCCGTGTTAACGCAAGGCGCACGCAGTACCTTTAATACGTATTATGATAGTAATTTCAGCCATTTATCACGCACTGCTGAGCATAAGCCTCTCTTCTAGTTTCTTATACTTACTGTATGCCACTCATCTTGATCTGAGCCAATCTAACCCAGTCTAACTCCATAATATCACCATCATCATTATCTATCATTATCATCAGCCTATGAATAGTCCACTGGCTGGACGTAGGCCTCTCTAATGCGTCCTCCTAATGCGTCTATATGCATTAGGAGGTAAATGCCCATAATCGTCACGCTGGGCAAGCGGTTAGGCAATCGCAGTGATGTGTCCACTATGATGACGCTGCTGCCCATCATCAAATAATGGTCAGTGACACTTCAATCCCTTATTCGACTCTTACGACACCCGCTGAAGGAGTTGGGGTGGTGACAAATGTATTCTTACTGCAGTCACCACACTGCCAATGTATTATGTTTATTTGCATTGTTGTCTGAAAATCCTGTAAATTCAATTAATGCCGTCAAATGTAAAGGGTCAACCCACTAAGGCTTTACAACATCTAAATAAAGACTATTGATCGACATACCATTAAAATTAAATGATTTTCAATCTAATGGTTCAATGTTTTAATGGATCGATGACGTCATGAGACTCATATGAGTCTATTGTGATGGGGTTCTTAAATAAGTTCATAAGTTTTTAAATGGTCGGCAATTTGAATAGGGTGTTAACAGTGTAAAGTGTAGGACCAAGATTAAAAAAGGAATGCTTCGGTGGCTTGGGCATGTTGAAAGGATGGATGAAAATAGATTAACAAAGATAATATATGCTCAAGAGATGGATGGTAGGGTCGGAAGGGGGCGGCCGAGGCGAGGATATTTAGATCAAATCTCTCAAATCTTAACTAAAGGCCAGATCCGCAGTACCCGTAACCGACAAGCATGTATGAGAAGATGTATGGATGTTAGCGAAGCGAAGGAAGTTTGCAAGGATCGTAGTATGTGGCGTTCAGTGGTTTCTGCCTACCCCAATGGGATACAGGCGTGAGTATATGTATGTATGTATGTATGTGTTAACAGTTTAGGCAGGCATGTCCAACTAGCGCGTTCAGTTCGAACTGTCCGGGGAGTACATCAGTAGGGAGGGCCTCACGCTGCCGTGTCATGACAATACACTGTATCTTAAAAACACTAGTTTTCCAGAAATCGCAAAAAACGTTTTTTTTTCTTCAATAGGCCACAGAATAGTTATTTTTCATCCGATTTTAATGAAATTTGGATATGTTACACATAATATGTTACTAGTAGTGACCATAGAAAGATAATACAGTAATTATACTTCTTTCATGCATTTCAGAGCATAAACATATTATGTCATAATATACTTTACCAATTACACGTGCGAGTTGCTTTGACAAAACACTGTAATTCAAGAGTTACAGTGTTTTGTCATTGCACGACATATAATCGTATAAGAATTAATCAATAAACTTGTAAAAAGTTGATAACAAGGGATGTTTTCACTTCTGTTGCTCTAATATTTTTGTGGGACTTCGTTCTCGCTTTTTTTACATAGTTCAGATGTAGTATCGGCAGATATTGGTTGATGAATGTTTTTAAGATTTTCATTTTCAGCCGACTGAGTTTTATCGGCGTTGTGGAGTGGTAATGATTGTGCGATACTTTCAGTTTCTTCTGAGGCGGTTTGAATCTGAAAGTTGGTGTTCATACACCAAACTACCTGACTATCATTAGTCAAAAAAGGGGGTGTTGAGTCTACAACAGCTGACTCAGTACGGGCTTTGTGGTCTAAAAGTTTCATCCATAATTACAGGTCTTTGTAGTTAATTCCGTAAGACATTCTGTAGTAAGTTGATTCATATTTTCGTCTAATTGAGATACTGGTTGTGCTTGATAAGGCGAAGCTATTGAGTAATCAATCTCCATACCTGTTTCAACAGTCATTGATGAGCAGGTTATCTTGTTTGACACAACATAATCAATACTTTTCTTATTAGTTTTGACGTTCACAGGTAGTTTATAACTTTCACTTTTTAAAGAACTGTTCAATTTGACAAAATTCGATGGCACATTTAAATGATATTCTTTACTGCGACATTTAGATAATTTTAATATTAATTTATTACGTACTTTACTCATTCTCCTGTCATCAACATACACTAAACATATCAACAAACACTAAATAATACCGCGCTCACTTGAAGAAGTCCTGACTTACACTAAACAATTACCTTAAACCAAAACACCCAGTCAACATTTCTCGTCGGATTGTTATGACCAAAACACTGTAACCTTTAGATACCGACTGAAAAAGATTTAGTTTTTTGTTGACAAAACACTGTATCTAGTGATGCAGTGTTTAGTCAAAACACAACCCTAGGTTTTAAAAGTTACAGTGCATATTGCAATGAAAGTTTTCGATGTTTTTGATAGAAATTCAGTATACTCTCAACATGGGTTAGGTTGATTAGGGTCAGAAAAGCTTATTGGACGCTATTACCACAAAACACTGTAACTCGAGTTACAGTGTATTGTCATGACACGGCAGCACGGCGAGCGGTGACGCACGTCGCGCACTCGCGAATGTTGTTCGTCGAATACCTACGTACTGATTCGACCGCTGTCAGATAATTACATATGTATATACAATAACCTTGTTTTCGCCCAATGGTTGACTGATAGAGAATGCCTTAAGACATTAAGTCCGCCATTTGTACTTTTTTATTGTAAAAAGTTAATAAAGTTTAAATAAATAAATAAATAATTGATTACAACAATGAACCAAAAAAAACAACTTAAAAAAGGTAGTAATTAAATGCTTGCCCCCTTAGGCCCCTTATTCATAAACGTTTGTTAGCTTAATAGGAGAGGCCTACGTCCAGCGGTGGACTATCATAGGCTGATGATGATGATGATTTAAGCTATTTCAAACGTTAAATGTAATAAATATCATTTGATTTTACACGAAATGACAAAATTGCCATTATTAATTCCTTCAATTTGAAGAGGTAATTTAAATTCCTTTAATTTGTCTTAAAAATCCTTTTGGATTCCTAAAGCCAAAAAATACAAACACATAAACCCAAAATAAAATTGACAATTTTTAAGTATCTTTTGCGGCATTTGTTAGTTGTTTATAGAGTTAGAAAATCGTATAACTGTTCACGACTCATTTTTCACCCTGTATATGTTGTCAAATATGACCACGTGAATAAAGCTAGACCATCATCATGTCACATGTCCCACCCTCTTTTACTCCGCACTTGAACTCGTTTAAACTTTATTAGATTAGTTGAGGCCTTATTTCCGAAAGGCTTTAAAAGCTGAAAGCTATTAGTGTACAGTCACGAACAAATTGGTGTTCCAGATTT
>JALPQI010022260.1:0-14281 GCA_025490895.1 Thaumatotibia leucotreta
GTTTCAGTCACACACAAGATATGCTAAGCCCCCGGATACTTACACAATCGTTTTATAAGCCATTTGTCCTGTGTTTTGTTTGGCCATGGTCATTTCAATAGAAAGGGACACAATTCTGACAGGAGTCATCTCACGAAGACCGTTTTTGTTTTACTCTTTAGTGCACAATTTAGTAGTGGTATCTTTGCATTCGAAGCCATAGACCATGCAGTTGTAAATGCGAACTTTTTTATGTGAAGTCACTTTCTCTACTATTACAACATAATGACAATTTACGTCAAATGCAGTTCTGACTGTGACCTGTGGGTTTTCACTTCCAACCAGATTAACAGCGAAATTCTTACTTAGTTTCGACAAGATCCTGTTCTCAGTACGTGTTATGTCGTGTCAGAGTGGAGTCAAATAAAGAAGTAGATCGTATCGTCGACATCATCGTAGTCGTGCCTATGTCTACAAATTCAATTAATTTAAGTGCAAGTTGAGTGGTTAAGAGTTCACCCGGTGAGATATGTGATTAGTGCACTATTTTTGTTGTAACCGTTTACTTAATAAATTGTTTTGAAGTCACTTTATGGCGTTTTACTAATTTAGTTATTTCGTCAGTTCACACCTGATAATTGAGATTGTGATCTGTTACGTAATGTTGAAAAAAGTGACAAAGTAATTATTAATAAGTAGATAGGTATGTTTAATAAGCAATAGCAACGGCAATGATTGAGATAGAGCGAGCACAGCGTGCTGTACTAAAAGTCATGCTTAGAAAACCATTTCGCCATCCCACCGATGATCTGTATGAAGAAGCTTCAGTTCTCAGGGTTCGGCAACTTTTTGTATTAAAAGCTGTTACTGACACTCATCGAACTGCTGTTGCTACCACTGACCACGTTAGACGTCGTCTGAAGCGTTTTAAGCACCTGACTGTCTGTTGCCCTTGCGTTAGAACTGCTTTTGCTAAGCGTTTCCCGTTTTTTCTACATCCCAGGGTCTACAATAGGGTTTCCAAATTGTGTGCCGTCGTTGACTTCTCCTGCTTGGCTTTGAAATTTAAAGTTAAAAAATGGCTTCTTTCTCTGACATATAACCAAACAGAAGATTTAATATATTAATCCTAAATAAGTAGCGTATACACACACACAGTGCACACACAAATTCACACACTTGCACACACCCCTTTTTACATACAATCACACAATTACACACACGCACTTTCCTTGCAGTTGAGTTCATACCTATAGATTAGTACTTACCACTTGCATGCATTTCGCCCATGTTAACAGTACCACTTAATATAATTATTGTAAATGTTATTCTTTTTTGTCTTGAAATGTTAAACTCTCAATTCTATTAGTGAAATCTTTTACTTCGGTTTCCAAGATACAGGCTGTGCCTAGTTTGGACCCGATGGATATTGTTTTTGTCAATGTTAATATTAATCTATGTTCAAATGATTTTTGTGAACCGAAATCATTGTATACTTTTTCTGGTAATAAACATTTTATTATTATTCACTTTATTTATCTTTCTTCCTGGGTTAGGCATTTTATAATATGATTATAAAAGTAAAATACAATACAACATACAAAAACAATACAAAACATATAAACACATTATAAAAAACCTAACCTAGAGGGCCGCCGGCAGCGGAGCGGGCCCAAGCTGCCGGTGGTTAGGGCTACAGGGAGAGGAACCGCCGGACTATGCGCGCCGTGTCCAGGATTACCGCCTTCTGCATCTGACCCTTGATCCAACCACCAAGCGAGAGCCTCTTGAGGTGTTGATCGAGACTCTTCGCTATGAGACCGTTCGCAGAAACAACTATCGGTACAATGATCGCCGAATCAACCTCCCACATGTCGGTAACCTCGTGAGCCAAGTCAAGGTATTTACTGGCTTTGTCCTTCTCGGCCTTCACGAGGTTCTCGTCATGGGGGATGGTGATGTCGATGAGCATTGCCCGGCGTTGCGATCGATCTATCAGCACGATATCAGGCTTATTGGCTACAATAGTCCTGTCCGTGATGATAGATCGATCCCAATAGAGCGTGGCACGACCATTCTCGAGAACTGCCGCAGGTGTGTACTTATAGTACGGCACTTCGAAGCCCACAAGGCCGTATTGAAGAGCAAGCTGCTGGTGTATAATCCTGGCTACGAGGTTGTGTCTGTGCAAGTACTCGGTGTTAGCAATCTGAGAACAACCGGAAATAATATGCCTGAGTGACTCACCGGGACGGCGGCATGCCCGACAGATGTCGACCGTACCGTCCTTCAGGATATATTTCCGGTAGTTATTCGTCATGATAACCTCGTCAGCAATTGCACAGGCAAAACCCTCGGTTTCTCCGAAGAGGTCCCCAAATCGTAGCCAGTTCACCGACGCGAGCAGATCTACATCAGGTCCCGTGAGGGCTTTGTAGAAACGCCCGTGTAGCTCCTTGCTCTTCCATACCGCCCTGCGATCCTCGGTGCTTAGTACCACAGGTTTGCGCCAGTTCTCTTTTGCCAAGGAGAGCGGCGTGAGGTTCCGATCTACTGCCACCACATCTCGATGCATCCCGCACTCATTGTTAAGAAAATAGCTTCTAAGATTGTACACCTCACGGTTGTGGAGGTTTTTGGCATTTAGGAAGCCTCGACCCCCACATTTCCGCGGGATGTACAATCTCATAACTGATGAGCGCGGGTGTAGCATTCGATGTGTGGTGAGCAGTGTACGGACCCTTCGATCCAGGGCATCCAGCTCGGTCTGAGTCCACTTTAGTACGCCAAAGGAGTATATGAGTATGGGCATTACCCAGGCGTTGAAGGCGCGCACTTTGTTGCCTCCTGACAAAAGACTGTTAAGTACTTTTGTGAGCCGGCTGAAAAAGCGCTCCTTCACCGCCTGTCTAATTCCCATATATTCAATACCCAAAGACTGTGACATACCAAGGTATTTATAGGTTTCTGCTTCCGAGATAGATCTGAACGACATTGTCTCAGAAAGCTGTAAATTTGTTGAATTTACTACTTTCCCCCGCTGCACATGCATAACCGCACACTTATCGACACCAAACTCCATTTTGATGGCACTACTGAAAACTTCTGTGGTTCGCAGTAGTTCCAACAAGTCTTGGCTATTTGGCGCAAATAATTTGAGATCATCCATGTACAGAAGGTGAGAAATGACTTCACCCTCTCTCCGAAGCCGGCAACCTAGTCCTGAATCCTTCAGCAAAGTACTGAGGGGATTCAGAGTTAGGCAGAACCACAAGGGACTCAGACTGTCACCCTGGAATATTCCTCGCTCGATCCTTATGAAGTCCTGCGGGCCAGAGGGGCCATCCCCGCCTCCTGGTTGACGAAGGACTGTGGTCCACTGCCTCATACACGCGCCGAGAAAGGATCTTAAAGTTGCATTAACTTTATACAGCTCCAAGACCCTTTCCAACCATGAATGAGGCACCGAATCATAGGCCTTCTTGTAGTCAATCCAAGCGGCGGAGAGGGCCCCTCTGTTACGCCGGACTTGCTGGCAGATGGTCATGTCGATGAGGAGGAGCTCTTTAGTACCACGGGACCCAACCCTACATCCATTTTGAGCAGGAGCCAAAACATTGTTCGAAACAATGTGCGTGTTAATTTTTACTCTCAAAATGGATGTAAGGAGCTTGTACAGTGTGGGCTCTCTGTAGCGGCGAATACGGTTTGCCCATGCATAAACCTTCTGCTTCAGAAAGTCGATGCGCTCTGTGAGGTTGGCCATGTAGTCGCGGGGTGCAATACCCGTTCCCGCGAACGCCTGGTTCACAAAGCGCATTACTCGGGGGCGGTTGTTGCCCCCCCTGAAGCAGATCAGCTTTGCAATGAGAGTCCTAAACGAGTCGATACGTCGCTCGATCCGCACCTGCCATGCGGGGACACCCCCAGCGGTCCTAGGTGCACGGTCAGAGTCCGGAAACTTGACTCGAGCAACACGGCACGCTGCGATGGCCCCGCAGTACATGATCGAGTGCGTATCATCCAAATCTTTACTGGATCGTATATACGGCTCCAGCAAAGCGTTTAGGGCTCCCATCAACGCTAGATTGCGCCTATTCATGGGCAAACGTGGTAATCGTGGCCTAGAGTCGGGTGTGAAGCGATACTGCACAATCGCTTCTTCCAGAGTCCTCCTCAATTGCTCATTGTCTGAAGTACTCACACTCAAGTTCGTAACGTCATCCCCGTCGGCACTGGGATCAACCCGCGGTGCCCCCGGTGCCAGGTCGGGTGCCGGCACCGGATCCGGCGACATGGCGGGCGGGTCCCGCGCCGAGGCAGAGGCCGCACGAACTGGGAGAGCCTCCAGGCGAAGCCGATCAAGTGTCGAGTCATCCAGCCGCTTTAATCGTTGGATGACTCGCACTTGATCCGATAATCGCTGCGCAGTCACATTGATAGTCGGTTCAAGGGCCTGAAACAAAGGAAGCATCCGGACGCGATATGCGGATAGTTTAGTTTCTCCCTCTGTAGCCCCGTAGTAGGCGCGCATGACATTCTCATTCATAGCTTGAGACCATGTCATGCGTCGCACTACACCACCGGCAGCGGGAGCCGTGGGCGGGGCAGCATGTCCCGCGGGCCCCAAGCGTGCCGGCAGCGGTGGCCGTCCTCGCCGCGCAGGTGGTCGTGGCGGCGGCGGCGGCGGTCCGCGCTCGTCGCTCGACTCGCTGGTGTCGGGTGCAGTGGCAAATTTTTCACCCGACGACGATTCCGAAGAGGAGGAGGACGACGAGGCAGACGAAGGTGTTGGGCGTGCGAAAGGTGGGGACGCTTGATCCTTGCGTGCTTGGCTCCTAGTATACATTTCTTGTTTCTTTACTTTTGACAATTACATGTCGGCACTAATCAGCTTGTAACTGATTATCATCGTCAATTGTGCCCTTGAATATATATTTATCATAAAAAGGGCAAATTTTCCGTGACGGGAAGGTAGGAATGGTCGTGTAAATGCCGATAAAATACATTATTTATCAAAATATAATCCAAGAGAGTAAAAAAGCACGTTTGACATTGACGGCGTCAAGTTTTTATTTATTATTATTATTAATACTGATTCATTTAGATTCAATAATCCGCGAAACCGATAGTACCTAAATGTCAATGTCAAATGTTTGACTGGACACGTAATGTCTGTAGTACATTGCTGGGTCGATTAACTTTGTTAGAAAAATACAGAAAATTTATTTTTGTTTTAAATTAATTAAAACCATTTGGAGTTAATTACTGATTAGTTAAAGGGTCTATGTTTTCATTTATTGCTCTTATGACAGGCCACACCCTGTATACATTTTTGAATAATTGTAACACCTCATTTTGCGTCGGGAATTAAATACAGGCCCCTAATAGGTTACAAGTTGTATAGGTGCCTACATTTTTAATCGTCAGTTCAAAAACTGCTTAATACCTATTTATTTTACTACTAATTTTTATTTAAGACGTTTCTACTTCCTTCCTACGAAATTCCTTCTGTAATTTGACGCCGGCCGCGCATTTATGACGTCAGCGCCGCTCCGATTTATTTTAACAATAACCATTTCGAAAATTGTAGGTAATGCTTAGAGTATACATAGGGGATTTTTTTGGTATTGTGCCACAACTAATTATTGACAAGAGGTACATTAAAAAAATAAAATGTAGAATTAATGCGCCTGCACGTAAATCAATTAAAACTGTAAAAAAAATAGTTAGCATTGAGTCACTGACGTAATTTTTTCTTTGGATGAGTATAATAATTGTCGGGTCATTATAGTAAAAAATCACCATTTGTTTAATTTCTGTTTGATTGTTATGAATTTTAAAAATAATTTTATTTTTTCTGACTATATCTACGATTATTCAGTGGTGACTTTTTAAAATATTGTCTTAAATATTCAGTTAGGCCCCTCGGATAATAAATCCCTACTGTAGGATTTATTGTTTCTTTTTATGAAAAAATTAAATCTTAATATTGATTTTATGAAAAAACCTCCACACATTTATCAGGGATAATTAGATTCATATATTCACAAAACGATGTTTTATCATATTCCTGAAATAAATATACTGTAGGATTTAATGTAATTTTCTCGAACAAGTTAAAGTTTAGCTCCCGGACTAAATACAAAAGTGCGCAAAGTACTTACGTTTTTAAATTTTGCTCAGCGCAAGTAATAACACACCTAGCCAAATGAATACTAGGTTAATTCAATAAGGGTCATGCAGTGTATGATTATTACAGATTTTTACATACATGCAACTTGCCATTGCAATGCAAAGAAATAAAATACAAAAGGGAGAAATCACGAAATTTTACTGCAACATTTAGGGCTAACGTGCCCAAGATAAAAACTATAGCCAAAAAATTGATATTTCAATAGATACTTGTAGTTATCACATGGCCCACTAGTCTCTTATTTTAATAAGCCCTGTGATATGCAAACATCAAGCGGAAATTAAGAGCCATGTTGACTAGGTTATATCTTTGTCTGAAGCTCTCCCACCCACCTCTAGCTACTACATGAGGTGAGTATTATTTGGAATAAATTATATTATAGAAGCCATGCCGCTACGAGGCTTTATAAGTCTACATAAAGAGAATCTATATTTACTTATATCCATGAAGGAAGAAACATAATACTCACTTAGAACGAGATCTCGAACGGGATTTGGCAGCGGGGCTCTTGCTCTTGCCCTTCGACTTGGAACGTGAACGACTGCGACCGGCCCTGCAACCGTACATTATTTCAAGTACAGGAATTTAAAAAAAAAACTCTTCAAACAACTTAAATTCGTCAGCGGTAAGTTATCAACAAGGATCTTCTGCCCCGAAAGATGGTAAAAATTATAGTATCATCATTATCCTAACAAAGCCGGATTTTTTTTGTTAATTTATGATAAATTAAAACTTTCCAATCAATAGTAATTAAAAGTTTTTGACATTAATTTTATTGAAAAAAGAAAGTATACTACAGCGTCAAAGAATTTTATAATGTAATGATTACAGACATGCCTAGTTTATTTTATTATTGTTTTTTTTTGCTTTAAAATCTTTTTATTTAATTAATTAATATGTATAATGTGTAACATTGTGAGTATGTTTTTTTTTTTCACTTTTTATAATTAGTAACTTAATTTTATAGATCGTAAATAGGTATTTTTATTTTGTGTTTTTCTTAACATTAAAGTAATTGAATTTGAATTTATACTTAAATTCAGTTTCAACATTGGACCATGGAAAATAATGAAGACCATGGCTGGTTATTTTCGACGCATTGTTGCGATTGAAGCATTTACCTGGAGCGGCTGCGGCTGCGGCGCGGACGCGAGCGGCTGCGGCTGCGACTCGACGACGAGCGCGTGCGGCGGCGCGACGAGCGCCGGTCCTCCACCAGCCGGATGCGGCGTCCGTTCAGCTCAGTGTTGTCCAACTTGTCGATGGCCGCACGCATATCCGAGTGCGTGGCGAACTCCACCACGCTGTAACAACATCTCATTACAATGCTGTCGAAGAACAAATCAAGGAAGACTGTGGCGGTTGGCCTCAGAAATTAATTAACATCAAGGTTTTCAGCCCCGAAAGATGGTAAAATGTATAGTTTCATCATTAACATTTAATTCTGATGGTGATGTGATTACGACGACCCGGAAACTTCTCCTCCTAAGACCCAAGGTCCTATCTATAGGTTTAATTAACGCATGTGTAGTCGTAGCGTACCGTGGTCTTTCCTATATTCCGTGGTCGGTCTATAGGACTTATTACAAAAGCCGAGATTTTATGTTCAAATTTCGCGCCCATCTAAACTGACGTGTGCGACTTTCTAAAGGAGTATTTCAGTTTGCGACATGGGTGGTCCGCGTGGAAGAGGTTAGTAAATCCATTATTTAAGTAATCTCGAATGTAACATTAAATAGACGCGAGTTTAACCGTTTAATCATTTTTAGAGATGTTTGAATAATTCTAGTAAATAGTAACAATTTAAAACTTACCCTTCATTTCTGTGTTGTTTGTGTGCGTCAGCGTAAGTGACTTCTCCAGCTTGACGCATGTAATCCTTCAAGTCCTGGCGAACAAGTCTACGTGTTAATGATATCTTAAGACATATATGATAAAACTTTTCCGAAAGTTAGCCTCAGATTAAAATTGACATCAAGGTTTTCAGCCCCGAAAGATGGTATAAAATAACGATATCATCATAAACAAATATTAATTTACTTTATAGTAAAGCTAACTTTGGGAAATGCAAAGTAATCCTAAATTCCCTATCATTCCTTCGATGTGTTAAAAGAAAGATGAACAAAAAAAACGAAAATAATAAAAACACGACCGCAAACAATGTTTTCGTATTTGGCAACCATTTGGTAAATTGTTGTCTGGTTGGAGGTTTCATCGTGTTGTCAAGCATCTTTCCATCCTTCTAGTCGGCTCATTTGTCCTTATCTCCGAGTAGTTGCTTCTTCCAATACATTTTCTAATATTCAATCATTGGTATGGCATGGTCTCCGTTTTGTCCGCAACTCCAAGATCTTTCACATTTTAACAGGCATTGCATTGCTCCATCCAGATATTTGACGCAGCCAGTTCTCTCTATGGTCGTCATCAATTATTTCATCCAGGGGCCCGAGCTTCTCCAACATCCAGTCCTCAATGCACCAATAACATGAACAATTGCACCTTAAAGGAAGATCCAAATACGAAAACTTGTTCGAACAAGCAAGAATTTTAGAAATGAACGTTCAAATGATTGTCCACATCATAAATGATGTAATTTTGTATCAGTGTCGATGCGGCGCTAATATGAACTGTAGAAATGTGAACTTAAATTATAATAATGAAGGCATAAAATGATTTAAAATGGGAGTATGCACATAACGAGAGCGGCTCCTTTGTGTGTGCCCCCCGTGGTCGTTTACCTGGGTGGCACATGGCACGGGCTCCGGCGGCGGGGCGGCGGCGGGACAGGAGGCACATCGACTCCGGCAGAGGGCTCCGGACCGATCCCTCTAACATCGCCTCAGACCACATCTCACACAGCACTACATCGAGGGCTCAGGGCACGAAACGCCACCTTCTGTTGTTTTTAAAAATTATCTATAAGCTCGTAAGTTTGTATAGTAGATGTAAAGCTAAAGTTAAAGGAGACAGATATTTCCATCAAAATTTAAAAAGCTAGTCTTCTGTCTCTATTTGACTAATCAAGAAAGATATATGTGAATTACAAAAAGGTAACAATACTACTTTACAATTATTTTCATTGTTCATTTATACTTTATAATGTAGCCTTTAAAAAAAAATCAAAATAAAGAAAATTTTCGAATGAAGCTTGTGGTCCATTGTAATTGATATCCAAATGTCAACATCGTCCTTCACTTTGTGATTGTCATCTTCTGTTGCCTCTGTTTGGAATGGGATTCTTCACTGCCCTTGAACAGGCAGAACATAGTATTCGCTCCGTACGTAAGCCAAATTCGCCATCCTTTCTTGCAGCACAGTTTATAAATGTCCTCTGTCGATCAATGATCATCAGCCTTCAATTAGCCTTGTTTCGTGTCGCGAGCCTTTGTGTGCCGCAGTCGTCGAGCCTTTTTCCTCTGGTAGTTGCATGGTATAGCCGCGTTGGAGAGGTAAAACGCCCTGCCCTCGTGTTGGTGACCCTCAAGCGCCATGAGTCCAGACCCTGGGTGAGAGGTGATGGGATGATGATGGCCCAGTCTTGTCCCGGCGGGGGTTGCTTACCTGCCAGCTAATGCGGCTAGACAGATTTTCGACGACAAGCCGATACTCCGTCCTCGTTGGCGGCCCATATCTGTAATTGTCACTGCTGTGAACAGCAATGAAAATAAAAATGAGATTTTTAAATTTTCCAAGTACACTGGTACAGTAAACTGCAAATTTGCATGAATGTATTGTTACAAGTGCACGTTTAGTCCATAAATTTTCAATACAATGATACAGCTTACTGTACTTAGGTGATAAAACTGATAAATTACTATTGCCATCATAACAGCTGAAGTTTTCGCAGTCTTTTTAAGACTGATGACAGTAAATTCTTATTTTTAACTGGGCTACTGAATCTAACAAACTGATTCCTAACATTTCATCCTACGTATTAACCGTTTCACCGCAACAATCATCAATATCTGACATTTAAGTTTAAAATTAACTCTTATATGACGCTGATAATTTCAGTATTTCGTGGCGATCAAGAGATTAATAAATGTAGTGAGGTACGGTAACTGATTGACAAAGCGTAAAACTTTTAATAGGTCAGCACTAAGAAACGGTTGCCAGGCACAGCAGTGCGTTTTTAGGTGCATCTAGTAATGACTATGTAAACTACCAGTATTCATTCTGAAAATTAAACATTATTTCATTTGTATAATTAGTTAATAGATCATCATTTAAACATTAGGTTGACCTTCTAGGAAACCTTCACCAACATGTAAGTTTAATTATATTTATTTTACGAACTATGCTATTTATGAAGATATTTTACTCACATATATGTTCTGAATATAGAGCTGAAAAATACATTTTACACTATAGTAGCGGCATCGTAAGAAGTCGTTTTTGACAGCTCACAATAGTGTTGTGAAACGCTCGATTTTACCGTCGTAAAATTTTCAGTCAAGTGCGAAAGGGCGTTAGATCTGGTACTTGCCATTGAAAAAGTTTAATTAAAAAAGTGTTAGGTAATCCGAATTAAAAAAGTGTTTGGTAATCTTACTTAGAATCATTAGCAGGCAGCGAAACTTTGGAGCCGGTGACGTCATAATGACGTAAAGTCGCATTTAGGTAAGATGTTTTATAGGACGTGACCTCTATAAGCAAAATTCATAGCAAACCACTCCCAACCCACGTTGGCAAAGTTGCGTGCTGCTAGCTCAGAGTGCAATGTAGATATGCCAAATAGAGAAATGCCGTATATACAGTATATAAACTCACTAAAACCATTTATTAAAATCAGAGCACATCTAGGTGATAAATAACGTAGTGGTATATAAATTATTATTCTACGAAAAATAAAATTATACGTGATTTTATAATTGAATTTGTAATTATTATGTGCTTACTATTATTTTAACAATAAATTAACGATAAATTTAACAATAAATTAAGTCAACGACGATTAGGTGGCATCTGGTTCGTGGAGCAAGAGAGCAACTTTCACTTTGGAGGCAACCAAGAAATCGCGAAAAATCTTCTATTTATTGATTAATAGTCTGTGCAGAATGAGATAAAGGGCCACAGAAAGGGGAACTAATATGATTTTAAAATGGCAACTGATCGTAATATAAATCAGGCTCGGGCAAATTTGAAGGGAAAGACAAAAATAATATTTTTCTCATTCTGAACAGACTGGGATTTTAACATAATTTTAATCTTTTATTTATTTTTATGATGTAACTAGTAAGTGATTTGGTGTAAATACTAGCTTATGTGAATAAATACATTAAATCGAATAACAATTATGACATTTATCTGGTTGTCAAGTTCCACACAGTCTGTAAAGCCGCGTATCCACCGGGCACACGGGCTCGCGAGGACCTGTCGAAACCATGACAAACTTTTAGAAAATATGTGCGTACCTACTATTATAGCAATTATTCGTACCTCCATAAAAAAAGGTTTACTTATTTATTTCGATTGACGTATCGGTAAATTGCAGCAACAGCAGTAACATCACTATTCCGTTCAGGCAACAATGAAGTTTGACATTTGCTCCATTATACCAACTGTCAAATTTTTACAGAACTTCATGTGCAAACAAACGTCAAAAACGACTTCTTACGATGCCTCTACTGTATGATATGACTTAATTACAGACTCCTCTTATTAAAAAAAAACTTACGAGGCGTATATTAGATAAAATTTGTATTATCTATTTCTTTCTAAACGCAAATTTCAAATTGACCGACAATTAGCTGAAGGCGGGTTTGGCGGATCTTTTTGAATAAATATTTGAAAATAAAATTGCAATATGCAGGTTTTTTAACTTGCACAGACTATTCAAAAATCGTGTATATTTCATAGATTTATATCTTCTCTATTTCATAGATTTACTCAACCATCATAAGCTCGAATGTTAATTTGATGTGAACTATCAACACATATTGGTTAATTCAAGTGCTAGTAGTGCCACAGGTTCAACGAATAGCTTTATTTTAGAGATTCGAATGAAATGTTATGTAGGTTTTAAGTTCAGGTTAATTGATTATCTACGAATCATAGGAGATTAGAGAACTAATGGGAAACAACAATATACAATACAATTTCAACTACTTCAAAATAATCAGTGTTCGAAACTATGGGACAAAACTTGTAAAATGGATATAAAAAATATAGACCCATAAAAAATAGATAACAATATTGCAACTTCGAGTTTTACTATTAATTGTTTATACCCTAATATTAATGCTTTTCTTGGTTGTGAGTTCCTATAAGTTATCTTATCTCTAAAAAGTTTTAAACTTTTAATCCCACAGTGCCGATCACTGATAATAATGCTAAGAGCTTGGGCATTATTAATTGTTCCAATATCATATTTATGTCAAGCTTGTAATTGGCCAAGTTTTTTGAGGATTTCAAAATTATTTTTGTCCGTTAGCAGTTATCTAAGCTCATCCCCAAAAAATTAAGCCAATTCTACTATTTCAAATTACTAATGATGACAGAAAGATTAGAAAAAAATACAGGTCACAAATCAAGTACAATGAAAGCCTAGTGAAGAAACAATTTGTTATATTATTATTGAGTTTCAGTTGAATCTGTATTATCCTAGCATAGCATGTAGATTTTAAGGTTTGTATAAAATATTTTATTAGTAAATTGTTTCTACACCAGTTAAGCAAGTGCCAATGAGTGATAGATTTATTTATAATTGCATATTACTGTGAGATGTCTCGTAAATTTGTATGCCTGTGCTGTAACATCTAATTATTGAACAAGTTTACCCAAAATTGACTTGTACCACTTAATTTATCCGTAATGAAATATTATTTAGTTATATATGTATATATTACATTTTACCAGGCAATATCGAGTCCAAAACTGTACATTTAATATTTTACTAAATAGGCAACCAGTTAAACAACTGCCGATGTGTGCCTAAATCTATCAACATTTTTCATCTTACTGCAAGCATTAGAGGGCTGGAGAAATAAAAAATGGGAGGAAGGTGCATCTTGGTTCAAACACAGGTTTACTTGGAGGATAAGGCGGATTTTCCAATCTAAAAATTAGAGGGTGTCTCGCAATATACAGCGCTAATATACAAGGCATACGGTAACGTGCAAAGACAAATAAATATATCTACTCTTGGTTTTTTCGTGCGTGTAATACAGACGCGTCCCGGCGCGGCGGCGGGCGGCGCGGCGGCGGCTGGTCGCGGCTGCGCCAGCGGTCCGACCCGCGCGGCATGCCCCGCGCGCGCTCCACCGTCACCCTACAACAACAGGTGACACTCACTCGTACCGCGAGCCGCGCCCGCGGTCGCGCTCGTAGTGGCGGTCTCGTCGGTACCGATCAGCGCTGCGGTCGATGCCTCGCGCCGGGCTCCACCACCACCCTGGGGGCATCCGTCAGGTTAGCCAGTCATCCCCGCCCGCTCAGGCCGATCGTCACCTGCCCGTCCTCATGCATCCACACCCCGCCGTCTCTCCGCCTCACCGGTGAGGAAAGACGGTTCTCACATACTATCGCGTGCGATAACACTCCCCGGCTCACAATTACGTACAATACGTTGGTGGTGACCATTAATGACTATCACAAACTTTGTACAGATGCCAAAATGTACGAGTAAATTTTATTTCTACAAATTCCACGTACTATTTTTAAGTAAGTAATAATAGAGCCACTACCATATTCAACATATATTCCTCTGCATTGATGACTGAAGCGACATGGAGTATGGAATATGGATAAATACTTTAAATGATTCATCAAATCAAGTCACTTTTAAAATTAAAAGTAACCAACATATTGAACCACCTTTCATATTAGCATACAAGGATCTCGAGACTTTCATACAGAAGTACCATCTAATATCAGTTCTCCATACAAATCTTGCAATAGTGGAGCCGGCTGATAAAAAAAATAATAATTATAAAATTGTAAATTATTAATTAGATTAGAAACAAATTAATATGGCAAACTAAAATAGTTTCATCTGTGTTAAACATAGGCAGAATAAAATAGTTTAAACTAAGGACAGATTATTTATACGGGAAATAAACTACTTCTACTTCCTTCATTAATTAGCTAAAAAAAACCCCATATATT
>JALPQI010022261.1:0-20165 GCA_025490895.1 Thaumatotibia leucotreta
CGTCACCAAATTTCACAGTATCTAAACCACTGCCGGTATCTGGGCCCGATTCCGATATTTCAACTGTATCGCTAACTGATGATGACAGTCAACAATATGCTTCAGATGGCTCACGGAACATATCATTTTGTGAATTAAATAAAAAGTATGTCGAAGCAACCCTAAATTTGGACCAATTAAAACTCGAAATTGACGGGGCGCTAATGGAAATTGAGTCACTTAAAGAGGAAAATGCCACGCTAAAAAGAGAGTTATGTATAAGCCAAAAAACAGTGGAACTATATAAGAATGTTACCTCTGAGGATTTATCTCCACACAGGACGCCTTGCCCTATGGTCAATGATCACTGTAGTGGCATTGTGGGCACTCCAATCCGCTCTTGCAAGTCCCCACGCTGTCTATTTTTAACACCGGTGGGAAATATATCACGTACACAAACTACACAGTCACCCAGGGAGCTGCACATAACTAAGGAAACAACACCCGTGGAGATACATGTAACGCCTGATACTTCGGATACTCCAAAACAATTGAGTCAATTAGTCCCCGCACAAAACACGTCCAGACCTAAACACCGTGAACTGCGTGCGGACCGATCTACCGTCGCTGTTCCCGATAAAATTGCATGCGCGGACCGACATACTACCCCAGCGCGGCGCCGGCTCTTACTGATAAGCGATGATCGAGGTCGAGGTGTGGGAAAAAGGTTGCACAGATTAAGTAACGAGTTCGATATTTTTACTTGGTTTAAGCCGGGTGCAGATTTGATTAATCTCATGGAGCCATCATTGGCTATGTGTAAAACTTTCACCAAAAATGACTATATTATTTTACTATGTGGCAGGAATGAGACCAATCCTATAGGATTTTTAAATTGTTTAGAATCTTATATAAGCAGGTTATCAAACACAAATATTATTATACCTAGCATATCGTATAATATTGTACTTGATGAAAATTTTACTATGCTTCTAAATTATGAAATTAAGTTCTTGACATCAATTTTTAAAAACATTAAATACATAGACATTGATGACATATTATGTTTCAACTACAAGTATATATTAGGTAGTAAATTTTCTATGAAAGTATTAGAGTTAATAAAATTCAGTGTGCCGGATGTTTCTGGAAATCCAAATAAGACCCCCATGACATATGCAAGTATTTTAAAAAAAACATATGTTAACATAGGCACCCAGACCGAGGTGAACTTATTTCGTGAGTAATGATTATATGCTGAACACCGAGGTACCAGCTTGCCGTGAACAAATAAATAGTTTAGATGTCTTGAATAGGTGTCCGGCAACTGGTTTACGTATTTTACATCAGAATATTAGGAAAATTAGTAACAAAGTGTCTTCCTTAGAATGTTTTTTGCAGGTAAATGACAATCCTGATGTGTTATGTATTTCTGAACATTGGATGAAAGACTATCAATTATGTCAGATAAACATATTCAACTACTATCTGGCGGCTAACTTTTGTAGAAGTGAGCATGAACATGGAGGGGTGTGTATTTACCTGTCAAAAAATTTAAAATGTCATGAACTGAATTTCGTTTCTGAAATGTCAAATGAAATAGATATTGAAATTTGCGGAGTTAATTTGTATGAAAACAAAACAATTGTTATATGTTTGTACACGTCAGATCTCTCAAAATTTAACAAGTGTTTACATGGCCTTCAATTACTTTTATATGCATTGTTCCAAGAATTCTCTGTTGACTATTCCATAGTAATAATGGGGGATTTTAATGTGGACCTCCTTAGGAATACTTCACAAAAACGTCAACTTTTGGACTTAATGGGTCAATACGACCTGCACCCTATGCACCTGTCACCAACTAGGGTAACTGAGACATCTGAAACTTGTATTGACCATGTATACTCGAATTGTAGAAAAAGTACCTGGGACATACACCTCATAAGAAGCCACCTTAGTGATCACGATGCTCAAATATTTAAAATCCATTGCTTTAGAAAAAATACCCATATGCCACCCGTGATGCGCAGAAATATCACGACATTTAAAATACATAATTTTATAGAAGATATATCTAATCGTTCTTTTTATAACTTATTCCATTCTGACATTGCACCTTCTCAAAAAATGAATAATCTAATTATGATAATTAAAAATAGCTTTGACCTACATTTTCCTTTAAGAAAGTACCCACAAAATACTGATAAAAAAATAAATTGGGTTGATAACGAAATATTTCTTAAAATGCAGTTTTATGATGACATTAATAGTTTAATTGAACGGTACCCGACATATGAAGGATTGATTGATTTTGTTGATAACTATAAAATTGCAATCGAAAAATTAAAATGCGAAAAAACGCCGTATGTATATTAATAAAAAAGTTGAAAGCGCTAAAAATGTCGGTAAAATGTTGTGGCGTATTATAAACACGGAAACGTGTAAAAAACATTGCAAGCCTAACCCAATAGAAGATCTGCTTATGGCCCAAATTGGATCTAGTACTGGCCATAAACAACTAGCGGACAGAGTAAATGATTTTTATGTGGACATAAATAAATCACTACAAGGGCACACTGATCTGGGACAGGCTCTCAACTTCCTTAATGGGGCTACTAGGACGGTGGTGTCAAGTGTGGACACCGTCCTATTTACGATAGGTGAAATTAAGCAATTGTTAAGGGCTATAAAATCAAAGCATTCAACTGACTATTATGATATGTCGGCCGACCTTATTAAAAAAATACCTGATACGGTTATAGACATTTTTTGTGCGCTCCTAAACCAATGTACTATTATGGGAGACTACCCGGATTCGTTAAAAATAGTAAAAGTTACTCCAGTTTATAAAGGCAAGGGATCTAAGGGGGAAATTAAAAACTTTCGTCCCATATCGTTGGTACCGGCTCTATCTAAAGTCGTTGAGCTGGGCTTGTGTAATAGGTTAATCAACTATTTTGAAGGGAATAAGTTGCTTCACAACCACCAATATGCATATCGCCAGGGCAGATCTACGGTGGATGCTGCGCATGCGGTCCATCAGCGTATCCTTGAGTATCTAGACCAGAAGGAAATGGCAGCTGCCATCTTCTGCGATCTATCACGTGCCTTCGACTCAGTGGATCACAAATTGCTTTTAATAAAGTTGCAGAGCTATGGCGTACAGGGTAGTTTATTGTCGTTTATTGAGTCATTTTTAAAGAACAGGGAACAAGTTGTGTCAGTTGATGGAGGGGCAACTAAGTCGGAAACGCGGACCCTTGATGACTGTTCCGTTCCTCAGGGTTCGGCTCTTGGGAATTTACTCTTCCTGGTAATGGTTAATGACCTCATCAATTTGTTCCTCGATGGTGATTTTGTGATGTTCGCAGATGATGGTTGTGCTGTTGTGCACGGCACTACATTTGCTCACCTTAAGGAAAACGTTACAAACACGTTATTGAAATTAACACGTTGGTTTGAAGTTAACGGTTTTGACATTAATCTTAGTAAGACATTCATTATTCATTTCAGGTTAAAAGGACAATACCCTACGCCTCTTGACATAGTTATCAATAAAACAATGGTTCCCCAAGTGCAAAATGCAAGGTTTTTGGGCTTTGAATTTGATGCTGGCTTAAAATGGGATATACATATTGATTTACTCACCGGTAGATTGGCCCAAGCCTCTTTTGCACTGTGTAGGCTTGCCCCTGCACTCTCACGTAAAAATCTTCGTATGGCATATTACGCTTACGTGAATTCCTTGATATCTTACGGAATTGGGCTCTGGGGGCTAGCGGCTGACAGAGATAGAATATTTGTAATGCAAAAGAATGCCGTAAGGATATTGGCGGGGGTGCCGCCATTTACCCCGGCGAAGGAGCATTTTATTAAATTGAAAATTTTAACTACCCCATGCCTGTTCATTCTAGAGGTTGCTAAGTATATGTACAAGCACTTAAGTGAGTATAAATCGCGTCGACCGGATCAGAGAAAAACGGGCCGCGATCTAAATCCAGTCTTAGTCCGACTAGCGAAATCGTCACACTCACTGAGGGTAGTTGGCATTAAAATATATAATTGCTTAAGCCCGGAGATCAAAGAGGCTCCTTCTTATGAGGTGTTTGTAAAAAAACTAAAGGACTTTTTAATCCAAAATGCATTTTATAGTATTGACGAATTTTATAATCTAATTTAATTGTTTTTATTTTTTTAATTATTGTTATTATTATTTTATTTGTATTTTAATTTTTTTTTTGTATTAGATTGTTGATTGTGTTAGACTGATAATATTATTTAATGTAGTTGTAAGTATATTTGACATGTGTTATTATTAACATTAAAGTATTTGAATTGAATTGAATTGAATTGAATTTACTTGTGAAAAACCCAAAGATTTATGTCCGGCACTAGCAGTAGGAATATGTTATTTCTTTTTCGAACCACAGGAGAGTTCTTCATGGCATATATTCGACCCGATGCCGGCATGAACGTGTTAAAGACAACATACCTATAGTATTGTTAGAAAACCAAGCAAGTTCTTTAGTTGACATTGTTTTCATTTTATGCTAGTGCTCGCGCTGCTGAGAAAAGATCTTTCTTGTTCTCCATTCAACCCCCTCACTTGATTTTTCCCTCCCCTCTAAATCGTCGTGCTATCTGGGTCTTACGAAGATAAATAGTCTATACTATTTACTAATCCCTGTTATCCTGGCAAAAACTATACGCATAGAGTTTTTATAGGGTGATTGATTAGGGACGATTTTCTGGGTATAGAAAATTAAGATTGGCCGGATTATTCAATCCGTCTTCATGAGGATCCCGGGTGATTGAACGTCATTGTTTTGTCTTTTGGAATTATCGCTATGGCCGCTGGTACAGTCAAGTGCAAAAATAAGTATCGAAAGAATCCGTTCATAAATATGTTACGACGTTCTTATTACACAGAATTAGAGTGCACTGGGACATATTTTTGAACGTTTTTGTATACCCCTTATTTTGTCTTCGACTGTACTGCTGGATGCAAGAATGTATGAAAGCTATGAATGAAGTATTTATTTATTCCCAGTGCACTTTAATTCTGTGTAAAAGGATCGTCTTAACATATTTATAGCACGTATTGCTTGCCCTTAGGGTATGGTCAAATCCTGCTTGGCATTTATTTATTTATTAGCCAACTGTACAGTTGATAGAATGTACCAGTGTAGTAGGTGTTGTGAGTTACTTTATTCGGTAGGTAAATAAAATAATTACATAATAAATAGGTAAATAGAAAACCTTATAACACTACATTAAATCAAAATACACCTAAAATACATGATGAAAACTAAATAAACCACAAAACATGTCTAGATCTTATGAAAATCAGGACAAATTTGTACTGTTCCGTTAAAATTAAGGTCGTGAACTGAAGTTTGAATTGAAAAGAGATGTTTTTTCCGTGGAACCTTCAGTTTGTATCTAAGGCATCATAGTCATTTAGTCAGTATACGTAGGTATTCAAAGTTATAATGACTTGATTTCCTGGTATCCTTGTTGTTACATTATCGACAGTATACTTAACTCTGACTATAATTTCAATAGGACCAAATACAATATCAACTTAAGAAGCCCAGACTACAGAGTCGAAAATACAGTGAATATTATTTTCGCGTGTCAAGTGTAATGTAGAAATTACTTGATTAGGCTGTGGTTTCTTTTCACCTTGAGTTTATATTGACTTCACCCACGCTCGGTTACGGATACCCTGTTATTACGATGGTATTACCTATAACAAAAACTGAGAGCATGTCTGGCGAATACTAAAGATAGAGTCTTGCGGCCCTACCGCGAAAAAGGAAATTCGTAAATTTCGAGGATTTGTTTATCTCACTCTAATGACGCCTTCGTATGACAGAGAAAAAAATCTCTAAATTTACGAATTTCGATTTTCGCGGTAGTAGGCCTGAATTGTTCGTCCGTTGTAACTAGTATTTTTTGTACTGCGGGCTTGCGCTCTGCTAGAACCGGTGCTGGCCGCGGGCAGCGCTGGCGGAGGTGAAGGGAGAGTACTATGTACAGTATACATGGTGTAAGTCAAATACGAGCGAAGCTCTTAACGGGTGTTAGTTTACGACATAGTAAGTACATTCAAATAACTTTTACTTAAAATAAGAACAACAAAATTTTCCATACAAAATAATCGGCGCGCAATGTAGAGCAACATACGCGAGTTAAATACTCGTTAACAGCTAATTTCAAAAGCAGATGACATAACTGCCATATCAACAATAACAAATGTTCGTACCTACATTGCTGCTCCAATAATCTTGATGATCAAACGAACTTACCAAGTGAAGTTCGATCACAATTATGTGAGCAACTTCATTCGACGCGATTTAAGGTTTACATATTGTAGTAGCGCCCCACGCATCAGCCATGCACGGTGTTTAAAGGTTTTTTTTTTTTTTTTTTTATGTTAGCAACACTAAAAACATTCCCACTATCTTTCACCCCCTCTATCGGGGTTCCATAGTCGGCTCACTGACTGCCTCGTTCGAATCATTTTGTTTACAGTATTAATGTTGAGAATTTATTTCAGTTTTTGTTATAAGTGGGTAGGGTGACGTTAGACAAAACTGTCCTTTAATATTGAGGGTGGGTTGTTATAAATCGCGTCGAATGAAGTTGCTCACATAATTGTGATCGAACTTCACTTGGTAAGTTCGTTTGATCATCAATTATATTTCACAACTTCATTCTTTGCGATTTAAGGTTTACATATTGTAGGATGTTCAGAGCACAAATGTGAAATAAATCTCAAACGCAGAGACGAAACGTAAAATAAACAGTAAAGGTACTCTCAGAACAGCAAATCTTTTATTAGGTAAGTTTAAAATAAACTAAAGAGTTTTAATTCTTATTTTGATTTAGGTATTTAACATTATGCTAATCATGGTTATTATAAAATTTATGAATTATTTTTATTTTACAGGTTTTTTGACGATGACGACAAATATCTTAGCAAATTGATAGCAATCATCTACAATTTCATTATTATGAAACTAGGCAAAAATAAAAGAAAAAATCGCTTCAACTGGCAATTTTGCGTATGATGTCTACACTGACAACGAACTTGTTGGCTATACCAACATAGAAGTGGCAGAATGCCTAGTGCTATACTGTGCAGTGAACATAATATGTGTTGATACCACTATTGTGAAATCCAGCGACTCAATATTTGCGATGAGTCTTTGGCATATGTTCTGATAAATAAAGTGTCTATGTTGAAACCGCAAAGTGAATTAGTTATTATTTTAGTACGTCTGTATACATTGAGATGACAAAGTTCTGGTTTCTCGTCAAAAAATGGAAGTTAATATCGGTTGTGTACAATTCCGCCGAGAATTTTTATTATAAATTTCGGAAGTAGTTGTACTTCTGTGTGTGTGTCAATATTTTGTGTTCGGATCAATATAAAGATTTGTACGCAGTGTGCGGTAGCCAGGGCCAATAAAATAAGTGTTTCTAGATCTTCATTAGGCCATTTACGTGTCAAAAAATTTAGCATCTCGCTAGAATGTGTTTTTTCCAATAATGACAGCGCATATCTATAATTATTAATAGTTCCATATTTGAATCAAATATTTGGATGGAGTTGTATGGATTCTGAAATCAATAACTTTTCAAAGAATGGAAGCCAGGGTTGTGTTGGCC
Organism: Thaumatotibia leucotreta; assembly: GCA_025490895.1. Lineage (NCBI taxonomy): Eukaryota > Metazoa > Arthropoda > Insecta > Lepidoptera > Tortricidae > Thaumatotibia > Thaumatotibia leucotreta. The sequence continues at coordinate 7,660 of JALPQI010022261.1, forward strand.
AATGCATTTTTAAAATGAAGTCTGTTAATTACAGCGAATGAAGGAAATGCATAAAAAGTTTTAAGTTTCTGCTGGAAAAGCGTTACTTTATTATTATATTTTTATTGTAAAAGCGTATTTGAGGCAATGTTTTTAATCGGCTTGCAAATAAATCTACTTCCTGTTTTATTTGTTTATAGGCATAATTTCCTAACTCCCATCCAGTCGTTAAATTATCTACGAGATAATTGATCAGCGTGTATATTTTTCTTAGTGTTTATGTATGAAGCAAAAAACATAATTTCACAATTGTATATATTGTGGGCAAAAACATTTTTAAGCCAAAAACGCTACTTTTAATTTCAAATTATTAATGTGACATCTTAGTTCCGTATCTTTCCAATAACAGTGTGCTTCTTTACCAACGTTGAAAGCTCCCCAGCCAGTAGTGGTAGCATTAGAAAATAATTATTATTGCTTGAATCTGATTTTAACCTGAAGGGATTAAATTTTAGTTATGTCCACCACATTTGCAGAGGTACGATGACTAATTAATTTTGCGATATTCCGTAATTTATACTTTATTAACTTCTGACGACGGGTAGGACGGTAGTCTTAATTGCATATAATATGTTTCGAATTGAATATAAATAACAAGATATAAATAACTCTTTGCATCCAAGGTATTCATAAACTAGTTTTAGAATCCTTGTAAATATGTACGGTGATCATGATTAAACCATCGCTAAACAATTAAATTCATATAAAATATCCAACATAAATTGGAGATAATATTTTCCGTGTGGTTCGTAAATGGGTATTAAATAATACGCATCTTATAAGTCTATTGGAGACACATGTAACAATTATTTTTTATTAATTTTGAAGCTGTGTGGTAATCTTCCATTTGAAAATGTGGTGGTTTTTACAAATGTATTCATACATTTTAAATTCAATATATCAATATTATTAACAGTAAGGGTACAATGTCACGTCATCTGTTAGCATATTTTAGTAAGTATTAAATACGTGTAACAGAAGATCCAGCAAGGAATTTGTTGGTGTGATGGCGTTGATTTAACACTTTGAGCGCGGGGAACTCTCGAGGGGAGTTCTCTGTGGGAGGTCAATTTTTGCTAAAAAGCGGAAAAAATCACGGGATCGGCTATGAGCGTAGCGCGTAGCACTCGTCCGCAATGAAATTGTTAACAGTTTATTAATAGACATTTTGTAATCAAGTTTTTCTTGTCCATATTTAGATTATTAGGTAAAAATAGGAGGTGATAATGATAAAATAGATATCTCTTGACCCTCCATGATAAAATAACGGGATCACTAGTTGACCAGGACCCTGATTTCTGACCAGGAGCGAGAGGAGTGCAGCAGACGTCCAGTGTATTGTACCTCGTGTGTTATTGTTTCTGCTCATATATGCGAGGCGTGCGCACGCGCTCGCGGCCCCTGCGGTAGCAGGCGCTGTAGCTGGCAGCGGGCGACGGCGCCGGCGCGGGCAGCGCTGCGGCACGATGGTGCCCTGCATCCGGCGAGGGATATGTCGTGTTCCGATGCAGAGTGTTGTAGTTTACATGACCTCTCTGACGGCGCTGTCTATTCTTCATGATGAAATTTTCTTTATTAAATAAATTATACAGTTAATGTGTATCTTTCTTTTAAATGTATTAACGGTCTACGCTTTAGCTTATTAGTCTCGCTCTGCATTATTTACAGTAACTTATCCTTTAAATTTGCATTTATTGTAGAAATGCCAAAATTCCTTCTCGTTTTTGTCTGTGTAAAATGAGAATCGCATAGAACACAACATGCGTCGCTTATAGGTTTTAGAAGGGGTATGACTAGAAGGTGGCAATTGGCCATATATGACCTTCTTCAGCTAGTTTGTCCAGTCAATTGACGATTTCCTCGTCCAATTTTATTTCCTCGAGCGAGAACAGTGTGCATTCAGTGGGTACATTCTGGTGCCGATGACCGGTTGACGTGTCAGGTTGAAAAGATGTCGTGCGTACAGAATCTGGGCTGGGCTGTGCTGATGGTGCTCGTGTGATGATCCCAAAATTGGAGATACAGGCGTACATAGCTAAATTGTTAGCTAGTTTGGCGTAACAGTACCTTTGTATGGTTACCCTTTAAACGTGACAGTAACAGCCCCATTTGGCACTACGCATACGATTAAGTTTTCCTTTTGTTTCTATTTTTAGCATCAAATAGACATTTTTCATTTCATTTCATCAGCGTTGTAGAAACTGGACCTTGCTGAAATTCAGCGGTAGCTACATATTCGGACAGTATCTGCCCGATTTGGCAGTAACGCATCAGTGTTGCAGAAACTCTGCGTTGCCGAAACTGGGCCTTGCGTTGTAGAAAACTGCGTTGTAGAAATTCAGCGTCAGCTATTGTTAGCTAGCTTGGTGTAACAGTACCTTTGTATGGTTACTGGTTTAGTCTTAAAACATGAGTAGCATGACAGTATCTGCCCGGTTTGGCAGTAACGTATCAGCGTTGCAGAAAACTCTGCGTTGCAGAAACTCGGCCTTGCGTTGTAGAAATTCAGCATCAGCTATTGTTAGCTAGCTTGGCGTCGACGTTGTTAGAAACTCGACGTTGAAGAAAACTCGGTGGCGTTGCATATATTCGGCGTTAGCTATTGTTAGCTAGCTTGGCGTAACAGTACCTTTGGGCTACTTGTTACCCTTTATGCATGACAGTATCTGCCCTGTTAGCAGTAACGTATCAGCGTTGTAAATATTCTGCGTTGCAGAAACTCGGCGTTGCAGAAACTCGACGTTGAAGAAAACTCGACGTTGAAGAAAACTCGGCGTTGAAGAAAACTCGGCGTTGCATATATTCGGCGTTAGCTATTGTTAGCTAGCTTGGCGTAACAGTACCTTTGGGCTACTTGTTACCCTTTAAGCATGACAGTATCTGCCCTGTTAGCAGTAACGTATCAGCGTTGTAAATATTCTGCGTTGCAGAAAACTCGACGTTGAAGACTTTAAGCATGACAGTATCTGCCCTGTTAGCAGTAACGTATCAGCATTGTAAATATTCTGCGTTGCAGAAAACTCGACGTTGAAGACTTTAAGCATGACAGTATCTGCCCTGTTAGCAGTAACGTATCAGCATTGTAAATATTCTGCGTTGCAGAAAACTCGACGTTGGAGACTTTAAGCATGACAGTATCTGCCCTGTTAGCAGTAACGTATCAGCATTGTAAATATTCTGCGTTGCAGAAAACTCGACGTTGAAGACTTTAAGCATGACAGTATCTGCCCTATTAGCAGTAACGTATCAGCATTGTAAATATTCTGCGTTGCAGAAAACTCGACGTTGAAGACTTTAAGCATGACAGTATCTGCCCTGTTAGCAGTAACGTATCAGCATTGTAAATATTCTGCGTTGCAGAAAACTCGACGTTGGAGACTTTAAGCATGACAGTATCTGCCCTGTTAGCAGTAACGTATCAGCGTTGCAGAAACTCTGCGTTGTGAAAACTCGGCGTTGAAGATAACTCGGCGTTGAAGAAAATTCGGCGTGTTGCTTGACGTGCGAAGGCTTGAGCACGGAAACGTTGAATGATTTGAACGAGGCAGTCAGTGAGCCGACTATGGAACCCCGATAGAGGGGGTGAAAGATAGTGGGAATGTTTTTAGTGTTGCTAACATAAAAAAAAAAAAAAAAAAACCTTTAAACACCGTGCATGGCTGATGCGTGGGGCGCTACTACAATATGTAAACCTTAAATCGCAAAGAATGAAGTTGTGAAATATAATTAAAAAAATTCTGTGGGGTCATAATTAAAAGTAAATTAAGAAAAACCTTGTAATCCATGATTTCACTAATGAATCCCATGCCTGGTTTAATTGATCGCCCGTATTAGATTTACACACTGTATACCCTCACTGCCACATATGTCAAAAAGAGGCTTTTTGATAAAAGCTGCGTTCCCGCCTAATGAATTGCTACCTCAGTGCTTGATAATGGAGACCTAGGCTCTCCGAAACACGTCGCGCGTTTTGACTAAATATACGTGAGTTTAACCGTTTAATTAACAAGCCTTAATTGAGCTTACCGTGGGACTAGGTCGATTTGTGTAAGATGTCCCAAGATATTTATTTATTTTTTTTTTTTTTATACCACGTCGGTGGCAAACAAGCATACGGCCCGCCTGATGGAAAGCAGTCACCGTAGCCTATGGGCGCCTGCAACCTCAGGGTGTCACATGCGCGTTGCCGACCCAATAAAAATAACGTTGGCACAACAAAGTGGCTCCACTCCACCTGATCGTAAGTGAAAAGTAGAGCCCAAATCGCGGCGGCAACGAACAGGAGACAATCAGTAACCTGTTAGTTGCCACCTCCTTGCTGGCCCGCTAGATGCTGGTAAATACACCGGCTGACCCCGAAACACGGCAAACACGAAGGTAAGTCATTTCACGGGCGTTTACACCGAATGTACGGTGGTAGCCAACCAGGCGGGTGCTAGTAAAAATACCCTACCACCGGCTGAGAAGCTGGATACTCAGTATTTCCCTTAGTCGACTCCTACGACACCCACGGGAAGAGAGGGGCGGTGATTTTTGTATTCTTACTCCGTCACCGCACGGATAATTATTTATAATTATTTATTTAATTATGTTTTTAGTTATTATGTATTACGTTAGTTTAAATTCAATAGATATTCTGCAGTATGAAATCGTGGTTGTGTTCGAATGTGATCACCTTAATAGTGGTTGGAGTAAAACATGAACAATAAATAACACCGAACTATCCCATCCGAGCACTAATTACAGGCTTTATCCGTCAAACTTGCCGAGTTTCCACTCCGGAGATGGATATGTTATTAATGTGCGTGGAGACAGGGCTGGCAGCAGTTGAAATTTGAGATCTTAATTCAATAATATTAAATCATCATCATAATATCAGCCAGAGTACGTCCTCTGTTGGATAAAGGGCCAAGGATCTTCTTAAGAAATGGGAGCTCGCCGCTTTAAATAAATGGTTTTCCGCAACCATAACCAGATTGATATTACTTTTTGAGGTGCCATCCCCATTGAAACGCATTTTATTTTGCAAGCCTATTAAATAGTTATATGAATATCGTCAAATATTCTGCATCATTTTCAATGTACCTTGTCATACAACGCGCTAGTGCCAAGCTGTTATGTTGTATGATGTCTGTTAAACAAATAAATCCGCTATTAAAATATAGAATTTTCAGAAATAATCATCGGTGCTGCCATTCATACAAATGAGTGATAGTAACATTGTTTTCGTTTTTTTTTTCAATAGACAGTTCATTGCTATTGCATAATCGAGCCTTTGATGATTTTAAGTATTCGAAACAAAGTCGATTTCAAAATCTTGAACGAGTTGATTTGTAACAAATATCAAATTCTCTCAACAATAGTTTGTTTTGCAACTTATATTTTAATCCGGCATACGATGCTATCCTTCACCGAAACCTGCATACATCCGCGAAGAAATTCAAAGGTGTATGTGAAGTTCCCAACCCACTTAGGGCCAGCGTGGGGACTATAGCCCAATCCCTCTCATATATGAAAGGAGGCCTGTGCCCAGAAGTAGGACATCATATAGGCTAAAATATTATTATTTATATTTTTATTTATACAATGCTATTGTTATAAGACTGCCAAAATACAATTAACACAAAACATGCCCAGAATTCAAAAGTAAGCTAAGGTTGTGCCATTTTCCTCATTGTTCCACTCAAAGAAAACCTTTTCCTGGAAATCTTAATCAAAACATTCATCTGCTCCAGAAAAACTCCTGTACCAATTGGCCCAATAAAAACCCTTCAGTCATTTGTCTGTCGAACGTTGGCAACCCTGTCTAGTAATTCGGGAATCCGTCGTGACGTCATTACGCTGTAATCAGGGGTCCGTCTTCATCGGTACCCAAGGGTGATTGATTGAGCTGTGGAGTTCGCATATAACTTTACAATGCTACTCTGGAATTGAATTGTAAGTATATTGAGGGGTGTAAGGTTGTGGGGAATTAAATTCAGTTTGGTAATTACTAATTTACTGTATTTCGATAAAATAGGTTTCTTATCTGAGAAGACGATCAATTTTGTACGATTTTAAATTGATGGACATGAAATTTGGATCGGTAAAACCTAAATTCACGTAGCCTCTCACACCTTGGATCCATTGTAGACGATTTCGGGAAATATCATGAATATGAACAAGTTTGTGCAGAAATTTGTACACACCGTACATTATTTGCCGAAATGCAACTCATGCGGTGGTGAAATCCACTTCCGATCATAATTATCCATAAGAAATAACCTACTCGCATCAATTTACAATTTTTGAAAGCCTTAACTACTTTGCTACTCCTAAAAATGTACAAGGTGATTAAGAAATAGTGACCCCGTATTCCAAATCGTGATGAAAATAGCCATCATGTTTTGCGACTGATTCGTAGAGATAAAAAATGCGAAAATAAAACCTCTGGAGCTGGCCAGTGTAACAGTTTGGCATGAGAAATTTTCCCTGTCCCTTATATTGGTTCCACTGGAAATAATCATCACTTTTTGCCATTTTGGTTCACGACCCCATAATATCCCACCAATCACCCAATAATACCTCACCAAATTGGAACCAATCATAACACTCATTTATCGTCGTCCTATTTGTCCTCGAGGCAATCAAACCGGAACAAAGAAGATAGGGCGACGATACATCTTAATTCCTGATTGGCGCTTATCGGGTGTCTGGGGATTCGTTGGACATTCATTATCGTTAAGTGAAACTGAACATCGTCAGAATATATTGGTCTTTGCAGGCACGAGATTTCGGCAGTTCCTTTTAGCTTGAGCAGGTCAAATTACATGTTATAATTCAGCTACTAAATTGATGTACACGTGGTTCTTAAACTGAAATATATAAATGCAGTACCCGATGACGAATATCTGTAGTTGTAACTACTGTAATAAAAGGAAACAACAGTCTCAGAATACAGAGCAGGCTTTCCATACGAGTATGTAAGGTTCTGGCAGAATATCAGCGATTTGGCTTGGCGCATCAACATGCTGAGCCAGCGCCTATTCTCTACCACGACACATGGTCAAAACAACTTAATAATCTATTTTTTGTTTGTAATTCTTCTGCAAGTTAGCTTTAAGTTGCATGCCTTTCCTTTGTTAATTTATCTGTTTTTATACCTACCATGTAAGTTGTGGAAATTGAATAAAGTCTTTATCTACCTATCTATTTATCTATCTACATAAAACTTTACCCTCAAATAGTCCAGTGGTTTGTGATTTTACATTAAGTATATAATTTTATGTGTAATATAAGAGTGAAAATGTTGAAGTTGATGTCAAAATTCTTACTTCATAACTTAAAATAGGGTAATAAAGCTACACAATGTTTTATCTTCCAAGCAACGCTTATCTTTAATACTTGGTATTAAAGTTTTTAAGCACATTTATTTTTTAATATCAACGCCAACTATTCTTTCATTACGGCAAAGTGTAGCCAAATCCTAATAAAAACCTTGCACCACGAGGTCACTGACATGAAAAAAGTTGAGAAATTGCAAGCTCCAATCTCACTAAAAGGTGCCAGAATTAACTTCCAACTAGGACACCCTTACACTACAACCCTTTGAAAAGGAATTTCATTTTGGCGACATCAAAACTCTTAGGCTTTGATTAAAAAGGCAGTCTTTGTCTCCCGGCGTGACTGTGAGTGACTTTTAATCTTAGCCAGCCAAAATGGCATAGCAAGACTATGAAACAAGGAATTTTCAAGAAACTTGGGAGTGAAGTTTGGAGTGCTTTGTCATGTGAAACAAAGACAGAATGATGTTTCAAAATTCGGCTTTTGTTACATTTTTAGAGTATATTTTTTAAGTTGTTTTATTTCGTAAGGTCATGGTCTTCGTTAAAAATCTTTAGATCGTGTAAAAGACATTAAAGCTAGAGTAAAATGCTCAACTCAAATCACGCAACATTTTAGTAGGTGCCAACTCAGCAGCTTAATTGACAACATTTCATATTTTTTTAGTGCTAGTTTTTAGTGTCTGTTTGAAAGATCTCAATATGAAAAGATTTTTATTTTTCAAAAAAACTGCTACTTTAGCGCGAAAGTCCCTTTTTATTACTACTTCGAGCAGAAAGAGTGTAAGTTACAAACGTCGAAAATCAGCTAAATGATGTCACAAGTGATGTTTCATACACGTAAGGAAACGACGAAAAACGGTAACAAGTGTCAAATGTCACTGCCAAACACAACAAAAATATCTCAAAATATAAACTTATTTTTACCACTTTTGAATCTCCTGAGAAAAAAACAACAAAATACGGTACATTGTTCACGGGAAACTGTGTAACATGCATACAACTACATAGAGTCGAAATGGTAACCACCCTCTTTTTTGAAGTCGGTTGAAAACATTTTTTTTCATAGAAGTCCGAAATCTACGCGTGCGAAGCCGCGGGTAAAAGCTAGTGTATCTATATAGGGTGGAACGGCACGACGATCTTTCCCTACTGACCGAGTCTACCAACCATTATGATCAGTGATCCGTTTTTTGGATTCACCCTCGCGGGATTTCGCGTATAAATAATGACGGGTGTGACTATAAAAACAATGAATACTATTACATATATTACATAGTATGAATACTATTACATATATTACATAGAACAGTAACATGGCAAATTGCATGGAAATACGTATAAAAAATCAAAGTTTAATTTTCAAGTTACTATAGTAGTAGAGGTCCAAATGGAAAAAATTGTGCGGTGTGAGTTACATTTTTGTAATTTTTACCAGAGCTAGAGGGTGTAAAAATAAAAAAAATTAGATGTGGAGGGAAAACCAATTCCCCCCCTGAACGAGGGGGGAGGGGGGTGAATGTGCAAACAGAAGGGTTATGTTTAAATTTTTTTTGTCTAATATTTAGGCCTACTATTCATTGTTTGGTATCATTTTCATATAAAAGAGACACGGGGAATTCATTTTTGATAATAAACATGAGGATTTTCATACATAAAAAAATAATTATTGGTATAAAGGTAAAATAATCACCGTTTTTATTTTGATTGAAGCGTTATATAAGTAATACCAAATAAACATATGAAATTAAAAAAAATACTACAAGACAGCATATTTATTGTAGTTTTAAAAAATATATACTTTTTGAAACTTCCCATGCAAAAATAAGTCGTAAAAAAAATTGCGCCTGTCGCGTACCTCGAACAAAAAAGGGACATAGCTTTGACTTATTGTTGACAGTACATTTCTACTGCGGGAATGTAGCAATTTCGCGTAAACAAAATGCTCCATAATGTCTGTTAGGGCAAATTGCCACAACCTGGGTTAATCAAGCAACCCGGGTTAAACGTTTATTTCACACGGAATTTGATAATTGATTAATTTCTTACGAAGTAAGTGACTGACCCGGCACTATACAGTGGATATCCGAGACATCAGCCTATGTGATATTAGAATGGCTCTTGAACAGCTCAAAAATAACAGGGCGTCTGGGGAAGACGGAATTATAGCTGAGCATGTGAAGCCAGGGTCGCGTTTTATAAAGTTACAATTTACAATTTCGCTGTTTGCCTCTCTTTCTAGCCAATAAGTGCGTGCGTTAGAGAGGCAAACAGCGAAATAGTAAATTGTAACTTTATAAAACGCGACCCAGGTGGTAAACCAATCCTTATGGCCCTTCAGAAGTTGTTCAACTCCGTAAGGGAGAACGCCTTAGGCATGGGACAGAAGAGTGGTGGTACTGGTGAATAAAAGTGACTACGCCTTATTAAAGAGCTACCGATCCATCTCACTTCCGAGCCATATTTATAAGATGTTTTCAAGAGTCATTACGAATCGTCTTGCACGCAGGCTTGATGACTTCCAGCCTCCCGAACAAGCCGGTTTCCGAATTGGCGTTTCGTAAATGTTATACAAAAGACCGAGGAATAGGTATAACCTGCCCCTCTGTTTAGCGTTTAGCGTTTGTGGACTACGATAAGGGGGGTTTTCATGACGTACTAATGTGGTTTAATTTAGGTCGAGAGAAAGGGACAAAGCTATACGAGTCGTGTATCACTACCCCTTTCCCAGAACCTATACTGAATCGCATTAGTACGTCATAGGTCATAGTAATTCTGGTAGGCCTTGGGGCTTTTGATTTGATCGAAACTCTGGGCAATACTGCAGTCTCTTTAACGGTACCAAGTAGACTACCGCTATGTCGAAATGTTGAGGTGTTTGTACGAAAGCTCCAATATGTTAATCCGACTCCAAGACCAGAGCTTGAAGCATATTATACTGCAGCGGGGAGTCGGGCAAGGAGGTGTCATCTCCCCTAATCTGTTTACCGCTGCACTAGAAGATGTCTTTAAGACTGGACTGGAAAAGGTGAGTATCAACATAAACAGCGAGTACCTCACTCACCTTCGATTCGCTGATGATACGGTGGTCTTGGCTGAGACCTTGGAAGATTTCAGTACGATGCTCGCTGACCTCAGTAGCGCCTTCGAGCGAGTTCGTCTTAGGATGAACATGGATAAGACGAAAACTCCCGTTACAATCGGAGACTAAACTCGAAGGTGTAAACGACTATAATATACCTAAGACAAGCTACCCAGTTAGGTAGGTTCAACTTCGAGTAAGAGGTCAATCATCGAATCCGACTAGGTTGGGCAGCGTTTGGGAAGCTACGACACATCTTTTCGTCCAATATTCCGCAGTTCTTGAAGACAAAAGTGTTTGTCAAAGATTTAAAAGAGTGATGACATACGGTACTGAACCGTTGTCGCTTAGAATGGGCCTCATAAGAAAGCTTAAAGTCACCCACTGGGCAATGGAGAGGGCTATGGTGGGAGTCTCTCTGCGAGGTCGTATTAGAAATGAGACGATCCGCAGCAGAACCAAAGTATAGCTCCATAGCCCTCCCAATCACTAAACTAAAGTGGCAGTGGGCGGGGCACATTGCACGTAGAACCGATGGCCAATGCGGCGGCCTCGTGGAAGGCACAGCGTGGGCAGACCCCCCACAAGGTGGACAGTGAAGGTCTCAGGAGTCCGCTGGATGCGAGTGGCGCAGGATCGGTCATTGTGGCAATCTTTGGGTGAGGCCTATGTTCAGCAATGGACGTCTTTCGGCTGATATGGTAATAATGATGATTTATGAAGTAAACGTTTAACAATTGATTGTCAAATTCCATATGATATTAACTTTTAACGTGGGTGAACTGGGTTAGTTGTTTAGTCCCGGTTTAGTGAAAATTATCTTTATCGTCTTTGGTAATGAGATCATTACCTAATGACACTTGTAAAAATGATTACCCATTCCGATTCATATGATCAGATACTATATATCATATAATACAAGTATACACGCGGTATACAATAATCGATAAAATCTAAAAATTGAATATGAACAAATAAAATTCTTAATAATCTTAGGTTATTTAAAAAAAGATTCAATTTACTTTCATATCAATAAATATTTACAATTGTAATATATATGAACAATAATATGTAAGTACAAAAATATGTATAATCTATGAGCAATTGCTTTTGTTTTTTGAGGTTACGCGGAGGTTTTTGTTGGAGGTACGCGTCAGGTAATTTTTTTTTTCAGTTAATTTTTGTATGAAAGACTACAAAATGTGTATATTTTTAAAAACTGCAATAAATATGCTATCTTACACTATTTTTTTAAATTAGATAAGTTTGTTTTTTAATACTTATATGACGCTTAAATTAAAATAAAAACGGTAACTTTTTTACTTTTACTCCAAAAAATCTACATTTTTATATGAAATTGCTCATGTTTATGATAAAAAATGGATTTTCCAGGTCCGTTTTACACGAAAATGATACCAAACAATGCATAGTAGGCCTTATTAATAAGTAAAAAAATATTAAACGCAACCCTTCCGCATGCACATTCACCCCCCTCCCCCCGCGCTCAGGGGGGGAATTGGTTTTCCCTCCACATCTAAAACCAACTATTTTGAGACCCTCTAGCTCTGGTTAAAATTACAAAACTGTAACTCGCAGCGCACAATTTTTCTCAACTTTGTATGGACCGTGACCCTTACTATAGAAGACCCACCGTGGGAATCCTAAAAACCGATCACTGATTATGATGAACTTTACTGTCAGTATGGGACCAACATCGAAAACGAACATGGAAAATTGACTTTTCCATACTATTGATCTCTAACTAATTATTCACTTTGTATGAGAGGTTCAATTATTTTGAGATAAAAAAATTATGAGATACCCACGGAAAACGCGTAATAATGTTGTCACCGAAGTCAGGGCGGTTAGAACGCTCGGAGAAATGCACTAATAAAATGTTGGTGAATAAGTGAGTGACAATAATCAAAATAATTATCATCCAAAGTTACTTTTTCTGGAGCTCGAATTTATAGAAATTTATGTTATGAAACGATATCGGCATCGGAGCTGGGTCTTTTTTCATCTACCTACCTAAGAATGTATCCGTCGTGGTGTCGTGAATA
>JALPQI010022262.1:0-20574 GCA_025490895.1 Thaumatotibia leucotreta
AGAGTCGAATAAGGGATTGAAGTTTCACTAACCATTATTTGTTAAAAGATTGATGATGGGCAGCAGCGTCATCATAGTAGACACATTACTGCGATCGAAAATCCGCTTTAGTACGGTCAAATCGTACATCATTTTACCCTAAACTCGCAAATCAAGTAGTATCGCTGCATTTTTGGTAGGTATTTTGTTTAGACACCACAGGGCAGTATAAAACCACATTTTGCAAGCAAAAAAAAGTTGTGCTAGCTGGGTAGTACGTTAAAAACTGCGAAATTTACGGCCGTTTTTTAGTTTCTGATTTTTATTAAAAAAACCTTACGTTTTTTGATATCATATGTTATAAAACGTTTAAAGAATAATAAATTTCCAACAAGTTGAGCTAACATGCATTACCGTAGGTCTTATAGTATCAGAGATTCGAGACTTTAAAAAGTACTCCTTTTTGTAAACTAGATAAATTTTTGTGTTTCGCTAACGTTTTCGGCTTAATATCGCCTCACCTAATTATGCTACGAAAAACATGCAATAATGACCTTATAACGCACTTAATATTCTTTAATTTAAAGGTAAAATTAGGTCAGTGAACTTTGTAGTTGAAAGTATAAACGCGAAATTCAAAAGGCAGGAGGCCCGCTACCTAAGTTTTTCATACAAATCGCAAGTCAAGTTGCAAAGCTGCAATTTTGGTATATTATAAAGGCCTTATAGATTGATATATACGGAAATGCATATTACAAGAAAAACAAAAAAAAAATTGGGCATAAGTAGGACGTAAAAAACGGAAAAAAAATCGGAACTTTTTTTAGTTTTTGACGTGTAACTAAAAATCTATTATCTTTTTGATACTAAGGGCCTGTTTCACAATCTCCAGTTAAAGCTATCTGTCAGATAAAAATAACACGCTCTCTTTATTCTTCCAGGTGAAAGAGAGAGATTTTTTTTCTTTAACTGGAGATTGTGAAACAGGCCGTAATTGCTATAAAACTAAGAAAGAACATTAAAGAAAGGATTTGAGCTACGTTGCATCACCGTAAGTTATATATATTTTGAGATACGACATTTCATAAAGTGCTCTTTTATCAAAACATAAACAAATTTTAGGTTACGTTAAAGCTATTCACTAAATATACATTAAATTTGGAACAAATTGAGCCGATAACAATTACTGTAAGTCTTATAGTTGGGGGTAAACGAGGCTTCAAAACATGCATTTATGTTCTTAACTTAATGAAGGGCACATTTTGAAATGTCGTATCTCTAAATCTATACAAGGTGGAATTCGACGACGAACCTTTACGGAAATGGGAGATAGTTAAGGCTATACTGAGCAACTTTTACTATGGGACCAACCCTGAAATCGTATAAAAAAAAACTTATCCATACAAAAAGGTACGGCATACACACAATGTATGAAAGTCCATTTTTTTTTACGATTTCGGGATTGGTCCCATAGTAAAAGTTGCTCAGTATAGCCTTAACTAAGTATCTCCCATTTCCGTAAAGGTCCCTCGTCGAATTCCACCTTGTATAATTTAGGGTAATGCAAGGTAGCTCAAGTCCTTTCAAATTTAATATTCTTTCTAAGTTTTGTAGCAATTAGTATCAAACAGATAATAGTTTTTTAATTAAACGTCAAAAAGTAAAAGAAGTCCAATATTTTTTCGGTTTTTTTGTCATATGTTGAAATTCCTTTTTTGGTTTTCTTGTAATATGTTTTTTTGTACGTCCTTATAGGGTCTATATAATATACTAAAATTGCAGCTTTGCAACACGACTTGCGATTTGTATGAAAAACTTAGATAGCGGGCCTACTGCCTTTTGAATTGCGCTTTTTTATTTTCAATTACAAAGTTTGGTGCCATCATTTTACCCTTTAACGAAAGAATATTAAGTGCGCTATAACGTCATTATGGCATGTTTTTCGTAGCATAATTAGGTGAGGCGATATTAAGCCGAAAACGTTAGCAAAACTCAAAATAACGCTAGTTTACAAAAAAGAGTACTTTTAAGAAGTCGCAAATCTCTGAAACTATAAGACCTACGGTAATACATGCTAGCTCAACTTCTTGGTTTATTAGTCTTTATAAGCTTCTAAAATATAATGTCAAAAAACGTAAGGTTTTTTTATATAAAAATCAGAAACTGAAAAATGAACGTAAATTTCGCAGTTTTTCACGTACTACGTAACTAGCACAACTTTTTAAACGGTTTTTATTAACTTCACCGCGTATCAACTGTCGTCGATGCTTCAAATCTTGTGATCGATTTTTCGACCACTTCTACTGCACCGAAATCAATAAAATTTGGAATTCTTATCAAGTCCCCATGACAATGCAATATTATAATATTTGTATCCTTGTATCCTCAAAGCCTGATGCTGCAGACGTACTGCTTACCTTAACCGAGAGTGTTAGACACGTGAAAATGAAAGTATAGCATGATTGGCATAATCAAATTCTAACAGCCTGATCTTGACTTCCAACTCCTCACTCCTGATGCTGCAGTACTGCCTACCATAACCGCAAGGATTTTCTTTAATCGATATCTTGATTTTAAAAAAGTTCTTTAGATATTAAGTAGAAACATGCGAATTTGATACTAACGTCCAACTCCTCAAATCTGATACTCCAGTGTTACTGCCTGCCACAACCGCTAGGTTTAGCGATATGTAGATTTTGCAGTACTGCTTTAGATATTTGGTAGAAACATACGGATTTAATTATCATCATCATCATCATCATCATCATCATATCAGCTAAAAGACGTTTACTAGTGAATATAGGCCCCCCCAAAGATTGCCACAAGGACCGGCCATGTGCCACCCGCATCCAACGACCTTCACCAGGTCATGAGTTCACCCTGTGGGGGGCCTACCCGCGGTGCGCCTTCCGGTACGTGACCGCCACTCGAGAATGTTACCGCCCCATCGGCCATCGGTTCCACGCAATCCACGCGTGACGAGCCCTGCCCACTTCAGTTTAGCGATTCGAAGAGCTATATCGGTTACTTTGGTTCTGCTGCGGATGGTCACATTTGTAATCCGATCTCGCAGAGAGACTCTTAGCATAGGCCTCTCCATTGCCCTTTGGGTGACTTTGAGCCTTCTTATGGGGCCCTTGTAAGCGATCACGGTTTAGTACCGTACGTCATTGCTGCGGCCCTCCGGCTGATAGACTCATAGAGTGACAGCGTGAGTGATTCGCGTAGGGCGAGCCGTCGCGCCTGCGCCCCTCCGGCTGATAGACTAACAGCGTGAGTGGATCGCGTAGGGCGAGGCGTCGCGCCTGCGGCCCTCCAGCTAATAGAATGACAGCGTGAGTGCTTCGCGTAGGGCGATCATTCGGGCCTACGGCCCTCCAGCTGATAGAGTGACAGCGTAAGTGAATCGCGTAGGGCGAGCCGTCGGGCCTGCGGCCCTCCAGCTAATAGAGTGACAGCGTGAGTGGTTCGCGAAGGGCGGGCCATGGGGCCTGCGGCCCTCCAGCTGATAGAGCGACAGCGTGAATGGTACACGTAGGGCGAGCCGCCGGTCCTGCGGCCCTCCAGCTGATAGAGTGACAGCGTGAGTAGTTCGCGTAGGGCGAGCCGTCGGGCCTGCGGCCCTCCAGCTGATAGAGTGACAGCGTGAGTGATTCGCGAAGGGCGGGCCGTCGGGCCTGCGGCCCTCCAGCTAATAGAGTGACAGCGTGAGTGGTTCGCGAAGGGCGGGCCATGGGGCCTGCGGCCCTCCAGCTGATAGAGCGACAGCGTGAATGGTACACGTAGGGCGAGCCGCCGGGCCTGCGGCCCTCCAGCTGATAGAGTGACAGCGTGAGTAGTTCGCGTAGGGCGAGCCGTCGGGCCTGCGGCCCTCCAGCTGATAGAGTGACAGCGTGAGTGATTCGCGAAGGGCGGGCCGTCGGGCCTGCGGCCCTCCAGCTAATAGAGTGACAGCGTGAGTGGTTCGCGAAGGGTGGGCCATGGGGCCTGCGGCCCTCCAGCTGATAGAGCGACAGCGTGAATGGTACACGTAGGGAGAGCCGCCGGGCCTGCGGCCCTCCAGCTGATAGAGTGACAGCGTGGGTGGTTCACGTAGGGCGAGCCGTCGGGCCTGCGACCCTCCAGCTGATAGAGTGACAGCGTGAGTGGTTCACGTAGGGCGAGCCGTCGGGCCTGCGGCCCTCCAGCTGATAGAGTGACAGGGTGAGTGGTTCACGTAAGGCGAGCCGTCGGGCCTGCGGCCCTCCAGTTGATAGAGTGACAGCGTGAGTGGTTCACGTAGGGCGAGCCATCGGGCCTGCGGCCCTCCAGCTGATAGAGTGACAGCGTGAGTGGTTCGCGTAGGGCGAGTCGTCGGGCCTGCGGCCCTCCAGCTGATAAAGTGACAGCGTGAATAGATCGTGTTGGGAGAGCCGACTGGCCTGCGGCCCTCCAGCTGATAGAGTGACAGCGTGAGTGGTTCGCGAAGGGCGGGCCGTCGGGCCTGCGGCCCTCCAGCTGATAGAGTGACAGCGTGAGTGGTTCGCGAAGGGCGGGCCGTCGGGCCTGCGGCCCTCCAGCTGATAGAGTGACAGCGTGAGTGGTTCGCGTAGGGCGAGCCGTCGGGCCTGCAGCCCTCCAGCTGATAGAGTGACAGCGTGAGTGGTTCGCGTAAGGCGAGCCGTCGGGCCTGCGGCCCTCCAGCTGATAGAGTGACAGCGTGAGTGAATCGCCTAGGGCGAGCCGTCGGGCCTGCGGCCCTCCAGCTGATAGAGTGACAGCGTGAGTGAATCGCGTAGGGCGAGCCGTCGGGCCTACGGCCCTCCAGCTGATAGAGTGACAGCGTGAGTGAATCGCGTAAGGCGAGCCGTCGGGCCTATGGCCCTCCAGCTGATAGAGTGACAGCGTGAGTGAATCGCGTAGGGCGAGCCGTCGGGCCTACGGCCCTCCAGCTGATAGAGTGACAACGTGAGTGAATCGCGTAGGGCGAGCCGTCGGGCCTACGGCCCTCCAGCTGATAGAGTGACAGCGTGAGTGAATCGCGTAGGGCGAGCCGTCGGGCCTACGGCCCTCCAGCTGATAGAGTGACAGCGTGAGTGAATCGCGTAGGGCGAGCCGTCGGGCCTACGGCCCTCCAGCTGATAGAGTGACAGCGTGAGTGAATCGTGTAGGGCCAGCTGTCGGACCTGCGGCCCTTCGGTTGATAGGCTGACAGCGCAGGTGGTTTGCGTAGAACGTGCACTCGGACCTGCGGTCCTCCAGTTGATATACAGAGAGTGTGAGTCTCTCGGATTCACGTAGTGCGTACCATAGTGCCGTCGGGCCTATGGCCCTCCGGTTGATAGATTGCATGGATTGACCCTTTAGGCCCTCGGTTCGCGTCGGACTTTCCGTCAGACCTGCGGTCCTCCGGTTGGTCGACTCAGAGAATGAGTTTATATTTTATAGTCTCGAAATTCGACATGTATAAAAATTTAAACTTGAAATTCTCAATTAACCAAATTGATTGATATATTCGTTATTGTCAGATCTCTGTTATCTAAGGTACTTATTGTATGAATAACACATCCATTTGAGATACTTCGGGCATTCAACCTTACATTAACCACGCCGAGCCTTTGGTTTTTATTTGTCAATCGAGATATTAAATTTAAAACAATGGTCTCGGATTTCTAAAAATATCTATTCAGCAGGGATTCGCTTCCCGTTACACATAAAATAATGTCCATTACGTTTACATATGTGTCGTGATTCGTGATGAAAGCGCGAGAGTATAAACGCTACTTAGCATGCATAATTGTATTACATATTACAAACAACATCGGTATAGTTAAGTTTCGGAAATTAACTTAACAATTACACTAAAAACTTGAAAATAAAATAAGTAAAAAAAGTTTTAAGTTAAACGGTTTTTATTGCACCAAAAACTAGAAAATAAAAATTTGTTATAACTAACCGTAGATGCAACTTTCTGTAGATTACTCACGTGAAACTATTATCACTGTAGTTTTCCCAAGTCGGATGCTGAAAGCCACGTTTAGCCTCTATGTCAATGGATTAAGCGTTACCTAATCGAAAACTTTTACTAAACTAAAATAAAAACGTGGGGCGTTATTATGAAGAAAGAAACATACAAGTTCAAAATATGCAATTGTAGCTTTAATTTTGCAATTAATCATCCATCTGTTCCATCACTTCTACAGAGGTAAATAGCTTTTATCAAGGCTAGAACCAAACTTATTACACTATTGCTATCTTGATTTGTATGTGTGTTCTCAAATAACTATAGTGACTTAATCACAATTGCGTACGCCCCACGTTTTTATTTCAGTTTGGTAAAAGTTTCCGATTAGGTAACGCTTAATCCATTGACATAGAGGCTAAACGTGGCTTTCAGCATCCGACTTGGGAAAACTACAGTGATAATAGTTTCACGTGAGTAATCTACAGAAAGTTGCATCTACGGTTAGTTATAACAAATTTTTATTTTCTAGTTTTTGGTGCAATAAAAACCGTTTAACTTAAAACTTTTTTTACTTATTTTTTTTGCTTGCAAAATGTGGTTTTATAGTGCCCTATGGTGTCTAAACAACATACCAAAAATGCAGATACTGCATGCTTTGCGAGTTTAATGTAAAGTTTGACCGTACTACTTGCCCAGCGTGGCGATTATTGGCATTTACCTTCTATATAATGCGTCTATACGCATAGTTAATAGGAGAGGCCTACGTCCAGCAGTGGACTATCATAGGCTGATGATGTTAAATGGTATTTAGGAACCCACGGACAGCAACTCGCATTTGTCCGTTATTTTTAGCTTAGAGCCCAAGTTTAAGCAACTTGAATGACTAAATAGACTAAATAGTTTTCAGTGAAATTCAAACCGTAAATTAGCATTAGCCATAGCCGTTGTAGGCGTGGGTGTAATCTGAATGGAGCTCTCAAGTAAGCCGGCTGCAGTTTGACAGTTGCGAGCGATAGCGCCCGAGCCTGACGGGCTTACTGTAGGCTAACGGTTTTTATTGGCAGTTTCAACTATCTGAGTTTAACGCATTCTGTTTGACTGGCATTTAGTACAGTCACAACATTAACAGCCCCGATACAACGTAGGGGAGATGTCGCGGTTTTGTTAACTATACCATGGCCATTTATCGGTTTAAATTGTAGCCATGTAATTTGTCAAGTACTCACCAAAAACCTATATTCATCAACATTTCCAACTGGTTAGAAACAGTCTAAAAGCGTACTTGAATCCCATTTTATTTTCCCTCGTAACCCAATTTACCTCGAATACGTAAGTATTTTTGGGTCAAAAAATGTGTGTTTTTAAGTAGTGAGTGATAGAACTACAGAATATCTATTATACATTATAAAAATTAGAAGTCATTATTATGTCATATACCAAAGAAAAAAGAAACCTAGTTCACCAACGTCTGAGGTGAGCATCGAACCCATGTGCTCAGCTTTAGCGGCTGATGCCTACACGTCTCGGCCTTAATCGAGTGTGCTGCTTGATTTTTATTTAAATAACAGAATTGAAGGGGTACTTCATGGTAACAGAAGAACCACCACCAAGTTTTTTTCTTTTTTTTTCCATTCGAAGTTAACGGCAGGTTCAAATTCCTGCTTGTGCAAAATCAGGTCTAACTCTTGAATTATGATAATTAAATTCATTATTGAATAACATAATATACTATATGCACATAGCTGGTAATTACAATAGGCCATTAGGCCGAATGCGTTCGTATTTTCGTACCGGAGAACCTCAATGTACTTACTTAAAGTATACGATCTCTTGGAAACGCCAAGGTATACATATAGTATTTCTACAAATCAAATGTATTTTAAAATTTCTTATTATTTATTAAGTCACAATAAATAATGTATGTGATGTAGCCGTGTGGTGACGGCAGTAAGAATACATTTGTCACCACCCCAACTCCTCCAGCGGGTGTCGTAAGAGTCGACTAAGGATTGAAGTGTCACTTACCATTATTTAATAAAAGATTGTTGATGGGTAGCAGCGTCATCATAGTGGACACATTACTGCGATCGCCAATCCGCTTGCCCAGCGTGGCGATTATGGGCATTCTCCTAATGCGTCTATACGCATAGTTAATAGGAGAGACCTACGTCTAGCAGTGGACTATCATAGGCTGATGATGATGATGAACGTATGTGACACTCTCAACATCGTAGTAAACCCTGTACTCAAAATTTCGCTCCCAACTCGTGGTCCAACCACTATGTCCAACTGGTTGTGCCACGGGGAAATAAAATTATCCATAGTCCAACCGATTGTACTACGAGGAAGTTAGTTTACCCGTGGTCCAATTGGTTGTACCACGGTACACTAAATTTATCGGTAGTCCAATACTACTAGAACATTTATTTACGTATACTTTTACTTACCCGTGCCACAACCAGTTGGACATAGCAGTTGGACCACGGGTCGGGAGCGCAAAATTTTAATATTATTTCATAATGTTTTACACGCACATGTAACACAACAGACACCGAAACGGGGCTAATGTAATGGTAAATATTTTAATTGTATCTTGAAATTGTAAAATTCACATTTCATATTAAAATATCGAACTCCAAGTCACATAATTCTTTTTGGGAAGGAATCTTCATCCTATTTTTCGGAATATAGTTAGGGTCTATGGGGGGCAAGCCCGCTGCCTCACGCCGGCGAAGATGCAGGAACGCTTCTCTCTGTGCCCAGTCCCTCAAGCAAACGTCTGGACCGTACACCCAAGCAAACCCGCCAAATACTATGCACAAGGTAATAGTGAAGAAGTAAGACGCATGGTGGTAATTGTAGTCGTCATTGCGATTTTCGTAGTCGAAGCCGTAACTTACCCAATTTGACTTGATGATTGATGGCTGTTTTGGACAAGGCGGCGGTGGTGGGCAAGGTGGTGGACAAGGCGGTGGACATGGTGGTGGGCATGGTGCACAAGGGGGTGGACAAGGGGGTGGGCAAGAAGGCTGGCCAGGATTACACGGTGTTATTGAAGAGTAGCCCGTACGATTCCATAGAAGTTGCAACCTTGTGAGCCGTAGTTTTGATAAAGTAAACATTCTCTTATGGATTCTAAAGACAACCGGATATTTGTTAGTCTTTTGGTACTTTAAATGAAGATAACGAAAGCAAAGTTAAAATTCATTAGCATTTAAATGACAACAGGATGACATTTATTTCCTTGCTAGACAAATAAGGCCAGATTCGAAAAGTCCAATCAAAAAGAGTTTTATATCAGTATCGTTGTAATGTAGGGTGACGGCACCAGTATTGGACAATGGTCCAATAATGCACATTCATTATTATTTTGAAGAAGCTAAGAGTTAGGCATTTCTTTTACAACATACAATTTTCAACTGTAGGTTTTTACGACTAAGATTCAAATGACCATAACTGGTGCCTGTCAGCTACATGTACCCAGCATTGGTTCCAACAATCTATCTTCTGCTAGCGAAAGATACCACCTACAACACTGTTAACTGTCCATCAGACCTTTGTTTTTAGGGTTCCGTAGTATACTAGGAACCCTTGTACTTGTAGTTTCGCCATATCCGTCTGTCTGTTCGTCCGCACCTAGAATAAAATGTAGAAAAAAGTGTTTTTTCTGAAGTCCATATTTTCTGACATAACCGCTCCAGAAGAAAAAAAAATCCGAATAGTGGGCTTATACAATACTTTAAAATAAAACTCTTTCGAACACAACCAGCCCAGCCGTTTTTGAATAACTACGGAACCCTATCCTCAGCATGGCCCGACATGCTTTTAGCCAGTTTTTTGTAATAAGGTCCACTGATCTATAGTTAAAAGTGGTGCTGTTTGTACCCTTAGATTATATAATTCATTTAGGTAAATTTATTAAATTATAATGAAAATCTGAAGCTGATAAAACTTCAAATGAGTCCTAATGTGTGTGTATAACTCTGGGTCTGTATTTTACATACTCAAATCAATATATCTTTGCTTTTACAATCACAGAAAGCTTTTATTTACCAAAAGAACGGATTTATTACATTGCTATTAAAAATGAAAAAGTATTTTTTACAAGTTTTCGTTTCAAAGTTGTTGATGGATCTCAACTGGTAACAGATTAATTACGTATTGAATTATTTACGTCCAAAAGCTTTACGGTACCTACCACAAAAATATTAATAAACACTTCAAAAGCATTTACAAATTGAAATGAAAATTTCTCAATCCGCCAACTGTAATCGCGATGTTCTATTCAACACAGGACGGCGTCGCACCCTAACTCAAACTCTTTTCAACTACAAGAAAAATAAAAGGAAATGATCGTACCCATAATGCCTAAAGTTCCCTCACTTAGTGCAAAGTGGGACTCAATTTAGATAAAAGGTTTGCGACGTTTGTCTGAGCCCAGTTTTTAGCATTCAACCACTTGGGAGCGATATACAAAATTATCGAACAATCGCTTTGACCCCTAAGCTAAGCAGATAAGCCTCAATTTTTCCTAGCCTTAGATTTTTAAAACTTTGCAAGTATCCAACAAATTTATTTGCGATCGAATTCGGCTTAATAGTAATACTGTAAGGGTTACTTTAAAGTGGCAGATCACTATCCTTTAGTCTTCGAGATCACCTCAGGGATATTGTTTCAATCGCTTTGGCATATTAAACGATAGAAGAATAAGTTGCATTAAAAAAGTCCGTGGAGAATTAGTGGATGGGTAGAGAGCTGGAACGAATTTTATTTCATTGTTATAAGTTTTATTTAGATGCAGAATTAGTGCAGACTTAATGTCAGACTAATTTCGCATTTAAGTAATGCTACCCTGATACTTCGATTGACTATATATTATAATTTGTATTACTATAATGTCTACTGATTGAGGCATAATGATTATAATGAAACATCTACGGCGCGCATCACCTGCGTACACTGACGCACTTACCGAACAAGTATCTTACGTATTATTTGTGTACTTCTAACTTCTTTGCATTCATCATAAATCGCGTCCCTAAAAGTAATACTTAGATTCCCCGAATCACTTTGTAGTAAGTCATGTACAATGGTTGTAAAGTCTACACTAGCTCATCTGCGCAAACATTTACCGTTCTAGGTCTTGAACAAACACTGAAGGATCCATCACAATAATATCTCAGGCGATAAACAATAAAATCCTCGTGTCGGACAAAGCTACGGGACCGCAGAGACAATGGAGGCCGCCCCAAGTTTCCCTTACACAATATAGCTCTTAGTAGTCGCTCATTCATTCAAACCCTTGCTCTGAGCTAGTGAAAACCATTCGATCGATTAATGTGCATTCATGAAAGTTTGGTTTAAAACAGAGAACATACTCGTAATGAAATTCAGCCCGACATTCATCGGGCTACTCATAGTGAAAGAAGGATCCCATGGATGTATTAAGGATGACTGGTTCACTCATGTTCATTTCAACTAGGTACTTATGAAAATATGTTAACATGAAAAGAGTATTTTTCTTGATGAGCAGTTTAAAGGTTAACAAATGGGGGAACTTTTTCTTCATTTTCACAATTTCATTTATTTATTTCAAATGACAATTCACAGCGGATGTCCAAAACGCCGCGGCACAAATTCGAACATATAAATAACTTGATAAAAATAATACAATAATATTACTTATATACTTATGTTATCTTACTATTAGGCACAAGGAATACCTCTTTTCAATTTTATCTTACTTTCTCCTTATCACCACTGATCAATCGCAGGATGTGCCTCAAGCACGGAGGTCATTGTAACAAATAAGACAGAGACATATTTAAGCAAAAATGTCTGAACGTACACTCTGTTATTTTCAATTCTTCATGAATCATGATCATGGTCATGGAGAAGAGATATTTGTCACTAATTATATTGTTAAGTAAACCTACCTTCTTAAAATATTTTGTTAGGTACTGTTCTTCTGTTTTCACCAGAGATCGGACAAATGCCCGTCATTGTTCGCAATAATATGGAAATAACTCCAAAGTTGATTAAATGTATAATTAAAATAATAATTTCTTGGATTTTGAAGCCTGAAGGTGACTCTTTATAATGGTTTTCATAGTTACCGGTGTCAAATAATAAACGTAATTTTCTGAAAATGATTAAATGATTAATTACTTAATCTACTTTCGAGTCATGTCCATATTATTGCGAGCAATGAGGCACATTTGTCCGATTTCTGGTGTTCACTCTTATTTATACACACCTTAGTGTAGTGAACGGTGTGTAGCTAGAGGGAGATGCATTAACTGATATCCTCGCGGCAGAGACAATGGCATTGTTCGCCATTATCGCATCACTCGAGTAATGATGGCTAATCGAATATTGCGAAGTAAATCACGGATATTTTATAAAGAAGTTATTACAAACCCATTGTAAAATCGTATTTTCGTGGGAATTTTATAAAAAAAGTCACAAACATTTAGAGAGGCAAGTATAGTTCGAGAAATATAAATTGGTAACTTTCTTCCTACATTTTACAGTAACAATAAACGTTCAATTTATATTTCTCGAACTATAACAATTCTTTGCCTCTCTTGTCTGTGACACGAAAAATTACCTTTAAATGTTAATATTCCAAACTGATACCTGGTGGTATTATGACAATTTTGAGCATATAGACGCATATTTATATTATGTATACATATGTATGGTCATTCATATTTACAAACGCCAAAACTTCATGGATTTAGTACTGATAAAAACTTATTCAGTTGGGTAAGAAAGGGTCCATAGATTAACCTTCAGCATACGAGTTGGCGTATGCCAGACCTCAAATGTATGGAAAAGTCATACAGATATTTTTCACCTCGTATGCGGATGGTTAAATAACTTAGTTTTTTAGTATACAGTTAACAATAGTTAATTTCGATGCAAGTGCAAAAAACATTTTTTCGGCGTGGGTGAAAGTTGGAGCCCGAGTAAAACGAGGGCGACAATCACCCGAGTTAAAATAGTACATTACGACACAAGTGCGAAAAACATGAAATTCGAAACGAGTGGCGATGGTTTGAAACACGACCGATAGTGTTTTAAATCGACACGAGTTACGAATTTCGTTTTTGCACGTGGCTCGTACGACGTTTTTTAGTACAGATGACCCTCCGAAGTTTTGGACCTGACGTAAAATGACCCACTTCTCGCACTAGAGCCTAAAAAGTACACCACCTGTACTAAAAAGAAGTTTTTAGTACAGATGGTGTACTTTTTTGCACTTGCATCGAAATGTACTATTTAACTCGTGTATCGAACGTCTTTTTTCATAACAAGTGCCTTAAAAAGAGAAATTAACGTACGCGAAGCGTGCGCAAAACTTACTTTTCCGCACTAGTTAGGAAAAATAATATATCATTCGCCTTACACGTCTGCATGCAAATTGTATATGATAATAAGAATATATTAGACAGGCCAAGGTGCTCGAAAATATCTGAACACGTACTCTCACATCATGACTTAAGATGCGTTCAGACCAAGCGAACATTCGCTATTCTAACCTCCCACTCTACGAAATTCGATCGTTACACAAAACGTGATTGGCTGATTTCGTAGAGCGGGGGATAGAACAGCGAATGCTCTTTTGGTCTGAATGCACCTTTAGATATTTGCGAACACCTTGCCCGCTTCGATGTACAGTCAATTGCAAAAATAAGTATCGAAACAATCCGCTCATAAATATGTTACGTTACGACGTTCTAATTACACAAAATTAAAGTACACTGGGGCATATTTTTGAACATTTTTGTGTATACCTTATTTTGTCTTTGACTGTATCTGATGGCGACTCTACGGCGAATATCTTTTACTTTACCTTATAACAGACGACCGTGGTCTAGCAGTTACATATGTTAAATGAATGGAGGTATAATAACTAATTACATTCGGTACTAACTAGGTACATTTAACACATTTAAAGCTTTCGTCTGCAACTTACAACGAGGAAACTAATTACTCGTACACAAACAGTTAGATACAAAGTTACGATTTGCATGTCTGACTAGCCTCAGTACCTAATAAACATGATAATTCTTTCTACGAGTTTGAATTGCAACGCAAATAAAACCATTATTTTAGTCAGCAATTATATATTATAAAATTAATACGCTCTTTACTAAAATACTGTTTCCATAGGCAACGAGAAAAACCGAATAAAACTGTTGTCAGAAAAACATCGTAATTTTCCATTAATTGAACGAATGGAAAAAAAATTTCATTGATGACCAATGTATTAACTGTATTTTAATCACGAAATTTTTTTTAATTTTACTTTACTGCCTCGATAAGTCAATACCTACCTATGCATATCTTGGTGTAGTACCTTTACGTTTGTGGGACCCCAGCGCTCAGCGTACGCGAATTGTTTGCTGAAATCGCGAAACATCTGGTTGACGTAACTAAAGACCGAAAAGCTGGAGACTGTGGGGTTGCCCACAACGCAACAGCATTGCGATACAGCAAGGAAAACCCACCAGCATCCTCGGTACAGTGCCACAAGGGCCAATCTTAGTTAAAGGTGAGAAAAGTTTTTCATTTATGTATATAAAGATTAGAAGAATCACGTTCGGTCTTATACCATTCTCCTTTCGATAGCATTGAGTAAGTAAGTACCTACTTTAAAGAAACCTTTCGTTTTCATCAGATACCTTTATTGAAATTCGAGTATCATGCTTTCCCTGTCATTTCGAAGACGTTTTATTTAGTCTTGTATTTTCACTCCGTTAGGGTGATCGCACATGGAAACAGCAGTTATAAATTTCATAATTATAGCCCTAACTTTAAAGTATGCCCTTTATGTATGTAGAAATAAACACAGTGATCTATAATATGATAGGTACCTCATAAATTATTCCTGAACTCGCTGTACCACTAATCTCTTCGCATAATAACTTCTACGCAGTTTTATTTTAACGAACTAATTTGTAACTAGGTAGAAGTTGGTTTTAGGTATATATGTTTTGTTTACTTTGTAGTTCTGAAATCTGAAATCTGGGGTTTTCCCTTCCTCCTGGCGCAAAGCGTATGTTATCCCACTTCCCAAAACGTCTAACCCCAGCTGTCTCAATAACTTCAGACCCATTTCGATTCTTCCATTTTTTTCCAAAATTCTCGAGGCTTCAGTCCTCAATCAGTTTTCCAAATTTATCTCATCTAACTCTCTGCTGTCTACCTTCCAGTCAGGATTTCGAGCGGGACACAGTACCAGCACTGCACTTCTTAAAGTATCCGAGGACATTAGGATTGGCATGGAATCCTCAAAAGTTACAGTGTTGGTGCTCATTGACTTTTCCAATGCGTTTAATGCTGTAGATCACGACCTTCTCCTCGCCATACTCACTCATTTTAATGTCTCCCCGGCTGCGATTGCGTGGTTTGCCTCGTACTTGTCAAACCGTGTCCAGGCTGTGCGTGTCGGACAAAGCACTTCGGATTGGCAGGAACTGAATACTGGTGTACCGCATGGTGGTATTCTCTCACCTCTTCTATTTTCACTGTTTGTCAATCTGATCACGCCTGGAATCAAGTGCTCTCACCATCTGTATGCTGATGATTTGCAACTGTATACTCAAGCGGAAGTAACGGATATCAATACTGCCATAGCAACCATCAATCAGGACCTGAACCATATCTGTGACTGGTCTAACAACTTCGGTATAGCCGTTAATCATGCGAAATGTCAGGCTATCATAGTTGGAAGCACGCGACAACACTTAAAGTTGAAGAACGCGTCTTTAACGCCAATCATGTACGATGGATCAGCCATTCCAGTCTCAGATAGGGTGAAAGACTTGAGTATCATGCTTGACAAGTATTTATGTTGGGATGCTCAGCTCTCGGAGGTGAGTCGAAAGGTCACTGGCACTTTGCGGACATTGTACCCATATAAAAACTTCCTCCCGGTCTCTACAAAAAAACTACTTGTGCAGGCGTTAATTCTACCACTCATTGACTATGCTGATGTGTGCACAACCAACATTTCCCAGTGTTTTCTTGACAAGCTTGACCGCCTAATCAATAATGGCATACGGTTCATCTTCGGTTTGCGCAAATTTGACCATATTTCTTACTATCGCCGTCAACTTTCCTGGCTTCCTATCCGACAGCGTCGGGCTCTCAGAATTCTTTGTTTGCTTTTCTCCATACTTTTCGATCCATCTGCTCCCAGTTACCTCAAATGTAATTTTAGCTTTGTTTCCTCTCGCCCGGGTTGTGAACTTCGTTCCTCCCGCTCCCTTAAACTTTTAGTTTTTTCCTCACCATAGCGGTTTTCTCTCTTCATCCTTCACTGTACAAGCTATCCGTCTCTGGAATGCGCTCCCCTTGGCAATCAGACAAGCCCCAAGCAAGCAGGCTTTCAAAAGAATGCTTTATAAACATCTTCTAGACCAGATATAGAATTAGTTGGTAACCCTAAACGCACGTGCAATATATTGTGTATATATGTATGTATATATGTATGTATATATTGTATTTATATATTGTAGTTATATGTTGTAGTTATTTATTCTAGTATTAGTATCCAAATTGTATTTTCCTTTTATTCGTTTCAATGCACCCACTTTGTTTTTCTCCGTTTGGCCCTATGGTTGACTGGTAGAGAATGCCTTAAGGCATTAAGTCCGCCAATTGTATATTTTTTTATGTGCAATAAAGTTTAAAATAAATAAATAAATAAATAGTTCGTAGTGCCTTGGTTTTACTGGTACACTGTTTAGCAATTTTTTATAATAAATTATGAGAATATTAAGGTTAATAGTTTCTATAGGTACAATACTATACTACCTTTCTATAATTTAATATCCATGTTCTCTGAATATGCTTAGGCAACAGGTCCTGATATATATTAATCCGTATTCGAAATATATTAATGTGGGTGCTTAGTTATCTTTTCAAGTAAATACATAATGTATATTATATTTATAACAAGGACCAAATAAGTTGCAATTTGTTGCCAAATTACAACTTTTTTTGGTCCTTACGTCAAACCAAGAAATACACGGTTCGTGTTCGAGCCTCCTACGGGAAGGTTGGCAGTCACGTCGCAGGTCGCTCGCCCGTGACTACGCGCGTAAATGCCCTGATTGCTGCGACTTCGCACGCCAATCGGGTTTCCTGCCAACCTGTACAATCCAGCCATTTTATGAAAGCTGAATAAACAGCTATGGACTAGCAGCGAAGAAATGGCTACGTGGCATTGCTTGAGATGCCGACTTTTGCCGTGTCTCCGTGATGATTTGTGAAGATTTAGTTACATAAAATTAACAACGCACCAAAGAAACGTTCATTCCATGAAGAATAATAAGTAATAATGAAAAATCTAGTACTTCACAGTATGAATCGACCTCCTCGCAAAACAAGCTCCCTAAAAATCATGTTTTTGGATACCCACTCAATTGCTTTTGGTAACTGTGGTTACCAGCTGTCACTCTTATTTTACATAGGAATAAAGCTCAACTAAAATTTCTAAGCAAATAGTGGATATTATATATCATTATTTAACGATTTTCAGTTTCAAATCTTTAGCAGACTCTTAAATACAGTCAAGTGCAAAAATAAGTATCGAAAGAATCCGTTCATAAATATATTACGACGTTCTTATTACACAGAATTAGAGTGCACTGGGACATATTTTTGAACGTTTTTGTATACCCCTTATTTTGTCTTCGACTGTACAAGTGATGTGTTTTAATAACAATAGGTAAACTGCCATATTCGATAAACTGAGTAAATTTTCAAGATTTTGTTTCCAAACGGTTTACTTTTACTGAATATGTTTTTGAAAAGGGCTGATTTCAATTTACCGTGTTAGATAAGTACTTAATTGAATTACTTAGTACTGATTTTTCAATCCCCGGTTAACAGTAACTGTCAAATAAATGTTAGCTCTATCCTTTTTTGACTGATGACCAGCGATAAGGACGGTAATACTTTTAACTGACGGATACTTTTAACTGAGGATTAAAAAATCAGCCCTTTAGTTAAGTATAGGATTTTTTCCTAAGAATATTATTTTCCTGGTAAAAGATGTACCTAAGTGTATCCGGTCTTTACACTGGCAGGTCTGGAACAAATTACAACTCCGGTAATATAGAGGAAACTTCGGTCTAGAACTAGTTTAAACTTTCCACGTTCATTTTCAATTATATTTACTTGGTTAGCTCATATTCAGGTTTACAAGTCTCATATTATACTTATGAGCAGTATTTAAAAGTGTGAATCAAATTTTTGAAACTTTATTCTAAAATAAAGACTCAATTTATATGAGAAATTGCAAAGTTATTTACTTAATAGAAATTTACCGCATCATGGGATTGTCAAATACCTAAGTTTATTTTACCACATAAAAGGGATACATACATACGTATAGTACCTATTATTATTAACTTGGGGAACGAGCTACACTCACAAACTCGAAAACATTCTTATTTCCAGAAATTTGGCAGAATCTATCAGATCTATACGATTCGTTCTAATAAACGCCTACGTAGCTAATTTCATCAAAGTCATTTCTTAGGTACAGTAATTTTGGAGATCCCCGAAATATTAAAAAAAAATACCTAACCTAAATGTATGTAGATATATACAATATACGGTGCTCGCAAGCCTTGCGCGAGATTTTAATGGTGTATTCTGGACTATATTTTTAGAGTTTTTAATCATCATCATTATAATCATCATCTCAGCCGTAAGACTGAACATAGGTCTCCCCTCTGGCAGGGCTCGGATACCGGTTTTTACTCCATACAAAAGAACGAAATCGAATTTCGTTCTTTTTTGTTCTTCGGTGTATCAATTCTTTGTTAATGGAGTAATTTAAAAATACGACGTTGGTAATTTCATAACATTTTGAGTACTACATACAGAATATAAAACATTTTAAATATTGGGCTATTTCGAGGTTTTTGAAAAAAACCGGTTCCGAGCCTTGCCCTCTGGACCTCTACAATGTACCGGTTAGATGCGACCTGCACCCAGCATGTATGTAGATATATACAATATACGGTGCTCGCGAGCCTTGGGCGAGATTTTAATGGTGTATTCTGGACTATATTTTAGAGTTTCTAACCATCATCATCATAATCATCATCTCAGCCATAAGACTGAACATAGGCCTCCCCTCTGGACCTCTATATGTACCGGTTACATGCGACCTGCACCCAGCATGACCTCCCGGTGACCTTCATAAGGTCCTCTGTCCATCTTGTGGGTGGTCGTCCTACGCTGCGTTTGCCTAGTCCTTAATGTTGTATAAAAATCCTGTATTCAACTTAGGTTCAGAGATAAACATTTTAAAAAGATGTAATATATTGTATCTATGTTTATTTTATCCCACTTTTCACGTGTAATCATAGATTTTAAAGATAAACTCAAACAAGCCTGCTCGAGTAGCAATAGCAGATGCAACTAATTCCCCAGTTCCATAACCCAGTTGCGCGACTTGTACGACAGCGCTGTCCTGGCCGCGTCTGGACCGCAACTTTGGTGTAAAGGCCCAGTGGGAGCGCTGCACAAAATTATTCAATTTATGTTTTAAGCTGCAGCTGAGCTTTCGACTGTCTAGTCTATTTGATAAAATTGAAGACATATTAGAAAAGCAAAAAGAATGTAGGGTGAATATCAGAGCAATCCAACCGCCTAATTTTGGTGGCATCATTTTTGCCGAAGTTTCTACGTATTCGTTACAATGTGCTACTCAGTCATGTGAAGAAGGCACGGTGCCTTATAGGTACAAATGACGAGACGTTTAGAAACTTTGGCAAAAATGATGCCACCAAAATTACGCGGTTGAAACGCTCAGATATTTACCTTGTAATGCTAAGGCTATTCATGCAATTAAGTTATTTTTTTTCGAAAAATTCGGTAAATTCTAAGTTAAAATTAGTTATGAATATTTAAATTATTCAGTGCATTAATATTATGATATCCAGTGTTTATATTTTAGTCACGTTTTAACAAGTATTTTACCACAACCACATACTATGATAAACTGTAGCATATTTAACAGTAACTTATTTTATATCTGGCAATTAGACCTGTAGCCCTACCATGAGATGCAGCGGCGTTGTAAACACGTGTTTACTTTGTATCCGGCTCGCTAGCGCCAATGCACAATTTACGAACGGGATAGAGCTATGAAGGATACAGATGCACCGCGAAAAACGAAATTCGTAAATTTCGAGGATTTGTCTTTCTCACTCTAATGACGCCTTCGTTTGAGTAACAGAGAAAAGTCCTCAAAATTTACGAATTTCGATTTTCGCGGTACGCCTGTAGCTAGTTCCAAAATCTGCATGTTATTTAATACACTTTTGCACCTTCAATTACGTCCTAGAGTTTTCTAAAAAAACTAATTGGCATATTTGCGAAGTCCGGCGGAGTCTTAACATTGCGCTGTCTAATTAGGTATCTGGAGGCAATCGAAACTTAGCAGCCTAGTTACAAGTTGCTGATAGATTTATTGGCTCCGAGTTGCAGATATCCAATATTCAACTCGATATGTTCGTCACTGCCAGATAGAGCCGCCATCCGTCCGGGTTTTCCCGGATTGGTCCTATTGTAGCTGGAGGTCGTCTGGGGGTAGTGCGACGGGCTTTCAAAAAACGTCC
>JALPQI010022263.1:0-20918 GCA_025490895.1 Thaumatotibia leucotreta
GAAATTGTCATGTACATAACTTTATAGGTACCTAAAATAATTAGGTACAAATGCAAACAATATAATAAGTAGTAACAGTCAAACTGCTAAATAAATATTAATTGATTAAAAGTTGATACTATTAGTAAACAAGCACTTAAAATATCACAATTGTGTACCCATTACAACATTAACATTATTCAAGTTTACAACCTATTCTTGTGACACATTTAAACGTTAACCAGTCACGATTATCACTCATATTTTAACGAGAAATGAGACTATCTCCAAGTCTACCTACTAATCAAGACCGATAGTTCCCAAAACCCGCGCGAGTAGGAGATTTTGATACAATTTTCCGCCTGTTTGCCTATGACCACGGGTTTAATGACATGCCCGAAACGTCAGGACAATATTCAAAGTAATAAGTCCCGTTAATCGTTAAAATATGGGTTAAACTGTTATACATAATGTACTTAATAATTGATATCTAGAATTTATACATAGGCACAGTTCAGCACATGTGGAGACTTCAGTAACTGACTCTACTCAATTCGAGTCTGCTCTAGTTTTTGCGAAATGAATCAACTTCCGCTTTCTTAACTTTCATTAGTATCTGAAACACTTAGGTATAGTTCGAGTAATATAAATTGAATGTTTATTTTTACTATAATGTAGGTAGAAAGTTACCAATTTATATTTCACGAACTATACCTATATGAATGAACTGAACCGTAGAGTACAGGTAGCGAAAGTCTTGTATGTTAACCATAATAATCCGTATTAAATGCGTTGGCAATGACATTCAGATTAAAGATTGCGTCAAAAAACATCGTAGATAATATTTGTAAATGGTAATAATTATAAATCGTGTTTCTGTATTTTAACCATGTCTGTGCAGCAACGGATTAATCGCAATATTGGCAGTGAAAGTGTTCGCGACGAATCCTTTTGCGAGATTCACTTGCGATAGTTAATAACGGAAGTGCCCCTTCCGGGATCGCTCTTCATGGTAGACTCGTGTTGGGGAGTAGGTGCCGTTTGACCCGCCGTTCGTGTTCAAGCCTGAAAGAAAATAATTATATTAATGTTGACGTCGGGAATATGTTACATCAAATAAAGCACATACCTTTCCCATTAAGACGCCCATCCACAGTGGAAGCTTGTAACAAATACATTTTCATGATGCAGTTTAAGTAACAGTGACAAATGGAGAAAAAGGTGGCAGCAGTGGGCATCCAAAATAGACTAGTAAAATAGTACATTAGGTACAATATAGAGTGGTGAATTCGTTAATGCCACTGGTTGCAAGTGTTTGCGGCCATGAATATAGTTACGACCGCGGGTATAACAGTTTCAGTTGCATGGGTTCCTAACCAAACAGAACTGAATTACCTAGTCATTCTCAATAGAAGTTGCGAACAATGTAAATATTAAACAAGCCGTTGAAAAAAATATCCATAATCTAGCTGGGTGCTTAGACAAATTGCCAATCGCTAGCGCTCAATCGTCAATCGTAAACGAAAGAAACAACAACTGTCTTTATCACACTAATATGAAAGAGCGACAGAGAGGGTAACTAACTAAAATTAAACTACGATACGCTACTAAGCGTTAGCCTTTGGGAACTTCGCTAAGCATCCAGTACCTATCTACTGCTTAAATAGTAGGATAATGTACCTAATGGTAAGAGTTGATCAAATAACACATGGATTTAGCACTACCCATACACGGCCAGGGCCACAGCTAGTAAAGTTTCATGCCGCTCACTGTATACGTCTTCTTCTTCTTTAGCCTTTTTCAATCATTTCGGTGTAGGCCTCCTTCAATGCTTGTGTAGAAGACGTAATATCGACGACAATGGCTTTTTTCCTTGTATTTGCACGCAGTATTTTTCACGAAGTTAGCTAGATTTAGCGGCGTCTTGTCTGGTGGCGGCTCGGCAGGTACAAGCCAAAAAATAATCCATCATCTTTGCTAATACGATGGCAAAGTGTTGTAGTTTGTAGTATACCTTGCAGCCACGATGCCGCTCACTGTGGCGGCCTGGGGGAGGTAGTATACCTTGCAGCAGGTGTGTGGGCGGCGGAGCGGGCGGGGCGGCACAGCGCGGAGCCAGCACCAGGTGGTAGAGCGCGAGGTACACGGCGGCCGCCAGCAGCGACGTGTCCAGCGTCACGATGCCGCTCACTGTGGCGGCCTGGGGGAGGTAGTATACCTTGCAGCAGGTGTGTGGGCGGCGGAGCGGGCGGGGCGGCGCAGCGCGGAGCCAGCACCAGGTGGTAGAGCGCGAGGTACACGGCGGCCGCCAGCAGCGACGCGGCCGCCAGTGCGCGGTACACGTCGCGCGCGCTGCCCAGCGGCGTGTCTAGTGTCACGATGCCGCTGACTATGGCGCCGATGCAGCGCCCTGAGTGAAAGGTGCGGTTGAATTAATTGGAACGGGTAGTTCGGCAAAGCCGAGAACTACAGCTGCAAACATTATACATTTGCGGCTTGTTTCATAATCCCCTGCGACCATATATAACATGGACGTCTAACGCCAGCTCGAAAATGCCCCCAAAATCAATTGTTCAATTGTGCCAAGATGGGCAGGACATAGCGCTTTTCTTAACACCGCGCATATTTCGGCGCAACACCTTTGACAAAATTAAATGTTTATAGAATATAGCCAATAAAAAGTTTGATGGACCAATCACAACTATTTTTAAATGGCGGATTAA
Source organism: Thaumatotibia leucotreta (assembly GCA_025490895.1). Taxonomy (NCBI): domain Eukaryota; kingdom Metazoa; phylum Arthropoda; class Insecta; order Lepidoptera; family Tortricidae; genus Thaumatotibia; species Thaumatotibia leucotreta. The sequence goes on from JALPQI010022263.1 coordinate 2,703, forward strand.
GTTTTTATAGGTTGACATTGAAATTCATTGCCGTGATGCAGTAAAGAAGGTGTGACATTTGTCAACTAAAATTCAGGACTGTTTTTGAAAGGCAATTTACTATGGCGTGCGGCTTCCATGTTTTATTTGTTCGTAGATAATCCCCAATTAAATAATATATTTATTCATAAAAAAGGAGTTACAATAAACAAATACAATAAGAGCTCTACAAAACTTTTTTAAGTTTGACTGGGTAGTCGGCGCTCAATGTCTACAGGGTGGCTCATTCAAATCGGTTAGTATGGGAAAGTCTGAAACTATGCGAAAATATGTTTTTAGGAACCACATTACCAATTTTTTAATAAAGAAAAACTGCATGAATACATTCGAAAAATAAATGTACCCAGCCGGGGAAATTGAACCCGGTTGGTAAGGTAATTGGGCGGTAATATTTGCTTTCAGGTGTAAAAGACGGCGATCCGAACGAATGACGAGGGATTAGCATTAGCACCCTTCTATAACATGAAAAGGAAGTAAGCTTAATATTATTTCCAGTTGTAGTTAATAACCGGGTCCCCACTGAACGACGAAAATGCCGCGCGTTGCAGTTCATCCCGTGTGGACCCGGCTAAAGGTTATCTACAGGGCCGGATTTAGGGGGGGGGGGGGGCGTTGGCAACCGGGACTACAGCCCCGGGGCCTACACGAAAGAGGGCACCCCACAGGAGATTTCAAAAAAAAAAATTCACATTCCAACTATTAAACACTAGTAAAAAAACCAGGATGATGTTACTTCATGAGCTCTCACTGCAGAACCAAGACTCACGAAAAAATGTCTTCTAGATATGAGTTAAGAGATACTTATAACTTAACTACCAATTGAGGATCCATTAACTCATCACTATTTTTTTTTTGAGATTCTCTGGTTGTTTCCGAAGTGGAAGTTCCGCGGCGTCACCGGCTCTGTTCAACACCCGTGTGGTAATTGATATAGAGACACTTACCTATACAGAAGTGCGCGATGACCGGCAGCGCTTGACCGGTGGCTGTGTACTTGCGTGGCACGAGGTGGCGGAAGTACAGGACAGCTGTCACCCACACTAGGCTGATGGTGAACACCTCAAGGATCTCGCATATCGCTATCCAGGTGTAGTCGGTGCTGTATGCTAGACCTGTTGAAGTGAACTTAAATAAATAAATAAATATCTTGGGACATCTTGTGATGTGGTGATGTGGATACCAGGCGACGATATTATTATATATAATAGATAGATACCTACTTATATACATAGACAGCCATGACCAAGGAACAAATATTTGTGATAAATAAATACACAAATAATGCCCACGCCGGGATTCGAACCCGAAACCTCCAGCTTCGTAGGCAGGGTCACTACCACAGCTAGGCTACGGAGGCTGACTTAAATGTGAATCAATGTCGTTATCCGACATATTATCGTTATATTAACTCCCATCAGAACTTTGTAGGCTAAGTTCGTGTGTAAGATATATGTACTCAGTCTCTGTAGCTCGCGGTTGAGGTTAAGTATACCTAACCTCAACTTTTCTGAGGTTACAGAACAAGAAAATGACATAACTCAATAAATTACATTAATTAATTCTTAATTTAAAGAATCAAAGACTGTTGTAGACGTTAGTAGATAAGTGGAATGCTGCTCTACTGCAACTAGAGATAGAGAGAGATTTATTTTGCATCCAATGTTTAGTATACATAACTAAGCCCCACTATGCGAACTTCTAGATATTAGTTTAGGTATTTATTAAGATTGTTAGAACAGTCAAGTGCAAAAATAAGTATCGAAAGAATCCGCTCATAAATATGTTACGAGGTCCTTATTACACAGAATTTGAGTGCACTGGGACATATTTTTCTGTACATCTTATTTTGTCTATGACAGAATTAGTTAACAAAGTTTTAAAAAATTCAGCGTCGATCACTGTCAGGAGTACTCAGTAGAACGTGAATGCATTACTCACCAGTATATCGCAGGCAGTAGAAGGTGAATGCAGTAATGAAGATGTTGGAGTGGCCGACATAGTCTACCAACGCTTCTGCCCACCACAGCGCGGGGATGGCCGGAAGTGCGCCAGCTGTCAAAGTGAGCCCCATTTCCGTCACCGTGCCGTTCAGGTCCTTCACCGTCCTGAGGTGTAAGATTTAGGTCGTTAATTGATTATTGTTGCTATTTAAGATACTGTCCGTGTAGCCGTGTGGTAATGGGAGTAAGAACATTTGTCTATCCCAACTCTTCCCGTGGGTGTCGTAAGTTGATTAAGGAATTGAAACTATTTTATTCGGGGATGGTTAAACAGGCCCTTAGTGCCTTAAAATAAAGTGGCGTTAAAAACCACGTGCAAATTAATACATAATAACTTTCCCCACCACGGCAAGTAAGAGTCGATCCCGCTCCACAATACGCCGAGAAGCGTGACAACGGCAAAGATGGCCGCGGTCTCTGCGCCGTACCGCCGCACCGCGTTGATTGGCAGTTTAAGCATTTAGGCCACTTTATAATATACTTAATACCTTAAAGTAAGATGGCATTAAAAATCACGCGCAAATTAACGATAACATTCCTCACCACGGCAAGTACGAGTCGATCCCACCGCACAGTACGCCTAGAAGCGTGACGACGGCAAAGATGGCCGCGTTCTGCCCTGTACCGCCGCACCGCGTTCATTGGCAGTTTAAGCATTTAGGCCACTTTACTGCCGATAGAGTAAAATGGCATTAAAAACCACACGCAAATTAACGATAACATTCCTCACCACGGTAAGTACGAGTCGATCCCGCTCCACAATACGCCGAGAAGCGTGACAACGGCAAAGATGGCCGCGGTCTCTGCGCCGTACCGCCGCACCGCGTTCATTGGCAGTTTAAGCATTTAGGCCACTTTATAAGATACTTAGTACCTTAAAGTAAGATGGCATTAAAAACCACGTGTAAATTAACGATAACATTCCTCACCACGGCAAGTACAAGTCGATCCCGCTCCACAGTACGCCCAGAAGCGTGACGACGGCAAAGATGGCCGCGGTCTCTGCGCCGTACCGCCGCACCGCGTTGATTGGCAGTTTCGGCATTTAGCCACTTTACTGCCGATAACATACTTAGTACCTTAAAGTAGGATGGCATTAAAAACCACGCGCAAATTAACGATAACATTCCTCACCACGGCAAGTACGAGTCGATCCCGCTCCACAGTACGCCGAGAAGCGTGACGACAGCAAAGATGGCCGCGGTCTCTGCGCCGTACCGGCGCACCGCATTCATGGGCAGCGCCAGCATACCCGTCGACGTGTGCCACCACCACTCCGGCGTTGATAGGGGCATGTTGCTGCAACGAAGTAGAATGTGAGGCCATTTGATAATTTATGAGCGTTGTCCCACTGTGCACCGCTTACCATAAAGGCGGAGTTGAATTTGTACCTTTATAGAAATCAAATGTCTAAATGCCCATGTAGCAAGAGACAAAGTGGGACGTTTTTACTAAACCGCTAAATTTTTTTCAAGAAAATTGCGTAAGCCTATTAACAGTGGAGACAGTTATTTGTTTAGTTTTCCCTGCTCTGTGTCTTTAAATATAGTTAGATACATGCTTAAAAAATACTTTTAATGTTAACATGTAGAATTGCGTATAACCAATTCTTTGCTTTTTAGCTTTATGTAGCTTTTTAGATTTTCAAGATGTTACTTTAGGATAAAAAAGCACGTCAATAAATTAATTCATAAACTGGATACTTAAGCATGCTTGTAGCCAACAGTAACTACATCATTTCTACCATACCCACGGAACAATCTCTAGCAAAGACCAACTGTAATATAATTTCCCTTTTCTACTTAGTAGCAGCAGTAGCATGCGCAATGAAGGGCACAAGGAAAAAGTTGCCACACCCGATGCCACTTCAGCGTTAGGCTGTAATTTTGCTAAGCTTATAATCGTCGATTCTGTGTTGTGTCTTACCTATCAAGTAGCAAGATAGCTGCTCCAATCAACATGAATACAGCATGCATGATGAAAGGCACAAGGAAGGGGTTCTCAGGCATCGCGTCCGAGGCCACTCCAGCAATAGGCGGGAAGATGGCCAATCCTATGGTCCCGAAGGCTAGCTGCCGGCCAACGTCACCACGGCCTATGGAAGTCTCGCGTGTAGCGATGACGCAAGCTGTTCCGAGGAGAGCGAGCGCTGCCGTAGGCCAGATGTCTGAGAGGATCCTGTAGAAATACCAATGGGTAAGCTAATTTATAGAATTTATTTGGCTAGAGCAGACAGAAAATTGCCAGTCCGAAAGTTATACGAGAGTACCAATGCTATTCTAAGCTTTGGCTTTCAAGATATTGTTCACTACCTAAAGGTGATGGACCAAACCAACAAAATGGTTCGCAAAATTTTATACTTTCATGATAATCTGCTGGGTAATATTGACGTCAAATGTGGTTGGTGCATATCGTAACTCGTTGCCGTTCACGTCCTAAAATCCATGTAGAACAGGAGGAGGACAGATGGCAAATCCTGGACCATCATAAGTTAATTATTAAAAAATGCTAATCAACACTACCTGTGGTTAAACGTACCTTATGACAAAGTAGCTCCAAAAAGTGGCGGTAGGATCTCCAGTGTAAACTTTGCACTCTGCATGGCCCATCACTGAGTCTTTCTCGTCATAGGGGTCCAACACTTGGCAGCGCACTGTCGGGATGCAATCCTCGCTCTCCGGCAAGCGGCCAGGGGGCACCGTGCATCTGGCGTAGCCTCCTGAACATTATCGGTCAATGAACGTCGGGAATACTTAGGTAATATCAATAGGTAGGTATGGCTATAGGCAAACCGACTTTGGCAGTATTTAAATACCAGCACTTCACGGTTTCATGTTTAAATTTGTCGCAGTTTCTATTGAAAAGTTAGTTTACCGGACAAAGAAGGTATAAGTATAGGAGAAAAGAAAGTATAACTAGTAAAGCTAATTAAAGCCTCGTCCTAGATGATTCTATTAGGTATTGAATGTTTGCGCTATCTTTTACCACCTTTCATTTTGTGCTTTCGGTGCAATTTTTTCGTAACTCGTACTTGTATAAATTTGGATTATCTTCCGATTTTGGGTAAATATTGTATAAGCCGTAAAAAAAAGTGACGATTGGTACACGTCGCAAAATTATATGTATATTTAGAAACAGGTACCTATTTTCTGGCAATTTCTATTAGCCGTATCGCATACGGCTGTTTAGGTACCTCTAGTACAGTCGCCAGCACATATGTACATCGGAGCACCAAAATATCTCAACATGCACTCTAACGCCTTGATAACAAAGGTCAGCTCAGATATATGTGAGCACCATGGCCGCTCCGATAAATTTGATGGCGACTGTACGTTTCTTGTTATGGTGGATTGAATGTTCCATTTCAGTTTGGAAATGCAATAAACTGGGGATAGTAAGGAACGACAGGCATCCAAACCACCTTGGATTTAATAATGTCCCGAAGTGTTTGGTACTCACCGACGCGATATGAGCAATAATCCGTAGAATTGTTGTCGTACTCCTCATCATAAGGCTCGATGGACATGGGCACCACCATACGCGACTTGTAGTGCATGTACACATTGCATAAACCGTCGATGCACAGGTGTGGAGGGTGCTCTTGGATGTCTTCGTCATCTTCGTCGGGAATGCTATTCTGATTGAAAAAGGTACATCGTTAGATGATTGCTGAATAATAAATAAATATCACGTCATCAGCCTATCTCAGTCCATTTCCTTTTCTATTAACTATGCGTAAAGAAGCATTATGAGGTAAATGCCTATAATCGCTATGCTGGGCAAGCTGATTGGCAATCGCAGTAATATGTCTACTATGATATCATGGGACAATCTTACACAAATCAAATTTAGTCCCACGGCCACGGCTTAAGCAATATGTTGTGGGTCCTACAAGCGATTAAATAGATTGATACCGATAAGATCAAGATACCTATTAATATTTAAATATAGGTAGGTACATCTATGGAAAACAACCTTCACCAAAAAACTCATATATATTCCGATGAACTCAAAAATTATGCCCTCGCCGAGATTTGAAACGGGAACCACCAGCTTCATAAGCAGAGTCACTATAGTTATGTTATAGTTACCAACTAAGCTACAGAAGACGCTGACAAATGGGCCGATTAGCAATGATATATGTAGGTAACTAGTGGACAAGGATGTCGGATATCAACTAGTAAATAAATAAGTATCTTGGGACATCTTACACAAAACGATCTAGCGTCACGGTAAGCTCATTTAAGGCTTGTGATGTGGGTACCAGGCGACGATATATATAATAGAAAGATACACATAGATACTATACATAGACAGCCATGACCAAGGAACAAATATTTGTGATATATAAATACACAAATAATGCCCCGCCGGGATTCGAACCCGGAACCTCCAGCTTCGTAGGCAGGGTCACTACCAACTAGGCTACGGAGGCTGACTAGTCTTACTTAATAGTACGGTTTAAGTAACAGATATATCATAGCGTCCGGAGCGTTCAAAAATATCTGAACACTCCTTTATTGTCATAAAGATAGAGGCTTGTTCGAAAGACGACTGTACACTTACAGTTCATCATCATCATCAGCCTATGATAGTCCACTGCTGGACGTAGGCCTCTCCTATTAACTATGCGTATAGACGCATTAGGAGGTAAATGCCCATAATCGCCACGCTGGGCAAGCGGATTGACGATCGCAGTAATGTGTCCACTATGATGACGCTGCTGCCCATCATCAATCTTTTATCAAATGATGGTCAGTGACACTTCGATCCCTTAGTCGACTCTTACGACACCCGCAGGAGGAGTTGGGATGGTGACAAATATATTAATGCCGTCACCACACGGCTAACACTTACAGTTATGTTGATGTATTTATTCCACATCGGCGCTATGGTGGAGGTGGTGGGGATGGTGGGGTACACAGTTCGCACCCACGTCATGTTAGCGTCTCCACAGCCGTACTCGCAGAATCCCAGAGCCAACACGCCTGTCTAAAACAATATCACACTTTATTACTTATATGGGTCTATAAGCGCTTGTGGCCTAGCGGTAAAACACACGGCTGTGTGTAAACAGCGGTCGTGAGTTCGATCCCCGGCTCGTACCATTGAGTTTTTCAAAAAACTTATGTATTAAATATAATTCAATATTCACAAGTGCTTTACGGTGAAGGAAAACATCGTGAGGAAACCTGCATATACCTGGTCCTTTTCTTCAAGGGTGTATGTGAAGTCCCTAACAAGTACTAGGCCAGCGTTGAGCCCGCGCAAAATAGGCACGTTTGATGTAGATTTGCGGAAAAAATGGCCAGAATACTACAACAAGGGTCTGTTTTACAATCCCCGGTTTAATATACATATCCGTAAGATCAAATTATCGCTATCGTTATCACCTGGCAAATAAAAGAAAAAGACAGTCGGGTATGATGACACAGTGGGCCCTAAGATTATATTTAACAAATAAAAGTTGTTCATTGGCAGAATACGGGATTAGGTATAGGTACAGTGGCGTTCAGAATTGCATGGACGATTTATGAAAATTATGAATGAATTCATTCATAAACTGTCCATGCAATTTTGAACCCAACTGTAAATTACATAAGTACAAATGTACCTATGCCAAATAAATAAATGTATTATCTAACTACAATGTCCAGAAATACATGTATAAAAATATAAATACCTACTGTAGGTAACATTCGGATGATTTCGAATTCTTCTGAATGCTGCATTTAGGGTGCACTTAATCCATTAGCACCCTAGGCCACTCAGGCACTATATCAAATTGACGCTGTAAATCAAATGATAAGAAATCTGCTACTACTTGTCATTTTGACAAGGTTCTAGAGTGGCCTAAGGTTCTAATTTGTTGACTGTATTACGAAAATTACCCATAATTCCATGGTTTTAGCGTCCGTTTCGGAATCAATCGACTTACAAATTACTATCTTTAAAAATTACATTCTAAGTCATCTTGCGTAACATACCAAACCAATTTTATCGTACAACTTAAATAAATTGAATCCTATTAAGAGCCGACCTAATTTCCAAAGGTAAGGTTTTTGTAGGAAAAGCGTAAGGTGACCGGGTCAATACCCTCGCAGTTCTGACATTTATATGCAAAATGAATTCACGTATAATGGTCGTAAGCAGGTCTGTCTCGTGTGTCATTAGAGGTTGAACCTTGTGTAAACAAAATTGAGTTCAAATCATTTCTTTGTTTATGAATGCTGATAAGCACCGTGTACTGGAGCGGTAAGAAAACTAGAATTACATCGGAAATATAGAAGGTACTAGCTTTTGCCCGCGGCTTCGCACGCGTAGATTTTGGACTTATATGAAAAAAAAAAATGTTTTCAACCGACTTCAAAAAAGGAGGTTACCATTTCGACCGCATGTAGTTATATACATGTTACACGGAATCTTGCGAACAATGAATCCTATTTTGTTTTTTTTTCTCATGAGATACAAAAGTGGCCAAAATAAGTTTTAATTTTGAGATATTTTTTTTTGTTGCGCCTTAAATGCCGACAAACATTTAATCGAATGTTGTTTCAAAGACAACAGTTCAAGTATTTTCATTTCATCGACAAGTCATTTTGTCAAAGAATAGTTTTTGGTAAATTTAAATCAGTGAAATTTGAATGGTACTTGAGTTATTTTGTATTTAGGTTAATAATGGAGGTTTTCCTTTATTTTAGTTTGGTTTAAATTAAGTAATTTTTATTTCGCAGTTCTAAACTAACCCTGATCTAATCAAGCTCACTCATGGCTTAAATTCAAACAATTTTCCTGCTGTTCTTGATATGAGAAATTGAATTCGCTACATGTTTGTTTATTTATGATTATTTAATATTATGACGCATGGAGACCTTATACATCTCTGAAACGTTTAGTGAAATGTATCCGTTTGTTTTCTTTTTACTCTGACAACTAGACCTTTACATCTCTAGCAGTATAATAATGCTAATTTTAACGTTTAACTAAAAACAATTGTATGCCCTTTTACATATATCTTTACATCAATACATTTCTCAAAATTCATTAAATTTATATAATTGTTCTGACTATTAGAGACTTCATCTCTAGTTAATGTACTATATCTGTATTTATATTAAATCAAATTTATGTTTCATTTTTAATTAATGCATGTTAGCCGTAAGATGTTATAAAACTATTATTTGAAAAAAGAAAGTCCCGCTGAGTTTCTTGCCGGATTCTTCTCAGGCAGTGGTGTAGGGTTAGAACCGGAGGTAGTTTTTTTTTTCTCTCATTCGCTATTTAGTTTAACGATTCAAAAGCGCTCGTTGCTGGGCCTAATTGAATAAAGAATATTTTGACTTTGACTTTGACTGAATCTACTTTAGCTGTTCGCTTATGTGTGGGGTCACAGTTGTAACCTAACTCAAACCTATTTTAATAACCGTTCATTTCTGCGTGGGATCGCAATGGTCGCAGTTTTAACCTAACCTAAAACTACTTTGATAGCCGTTTGCTTATGTGTGGGATCTCAGTTCTAACCTAACCTACTTTAATAGCCGTTAATTTCTGTGTGGAGTTTGAGTTCAAACCTAACATAAACCTACTTTCAAAGCCGTTCGTTGCTGTATGGGGTTACAGTTAAAACCTAACCTGAACCTCCTTTGATAGTCGTTCGCTTCCGTGTGGGGCTGCAGTTCTAACCTAACCCAAAACCTACTTTGATAGTCGTTCGTTTCTGTGTGGGGTCGCAGTTCTAACCTAACCCAAAACCTACTTTGATAGCCGTTCATTTCTATGTGGGGTCGCAATTCTAACCTAACCCAAAACCTACTTTGATAGTCGTTCGTTTCTGTGTGGGGTCGCAGTTCTAACCTAACCCAAAACCTACTTTGATAGCCGTTCGTTTCTATGTGGGGTCGCAGTTCTAACCTAACACAAAACCTACTTTGATAGCCGTTCGTATCTGTGTGGGGTCGCAGTTCTAACCTAACTCAAAACCTACTTGAATAGCCGTTCGTTTCTGTGTGGGGTCGCATTTCTAACCTAACCCAAAACCTACTTTGATAGCCGTTCGTTTCTGTGTGCGGTCGCAGTTTTTACCTTTCCTAAGCCTAAGTAGAATCTTACCTTATTACATTGTGTCTGAAGTCTGTTTCATTGAACAGCATATTAGTATGATATAATTAAATACTTAATTGCAAATAAACTACACGATAAAAAATTAGCAACGTAGGCATCGCCATTTCCTGGGTGAATATCTAAGCGTTTCAACCGCCTAATTTTGGTGACATCATTTTTGTCGAAGTTTCTATTCGTTACAATGTGCTACTTTGTAATTTAAAGGAAGCACGGTACCTTATACAGATGGCGAAGTATAACATTGAGACGTTTAAAAACTTCGGCAAAAATGATGCCACCAAAATTAGGCGGTTGAAACGCTCAGATATTCACCCTCCTACAAAACAATAATGTAATCCGCAACAGGCTTCGTCCCTTTCTCTTATGCTAGAATAGTCAGGCCAAAACATTTAAACCGGTGATGAGTCAGTAAATCAAGACCCCCACCACAGTGACTCGATAAACCACAGAAACGATATCCTTAATGTTTTTTTACTGTTTAATCATTTCACCCCTTTCAGAGGTTGAATTTTCAAAAAACCTAAAACACGGCTTTATTTTTTATGTTTAGGAACACTCCTGTAAAGTTTCGGATAAAATAGTTTAAATAATCAAGTTTTCCCATACAAACTCTGGACCCTCATCATTGCACCCCTTAGGGTGTTGATTTTGAAATATTTTTTTTAAACTACCCCTATACCCTTAAAGGAACCTACGTGCTAAATTTGGAATCTCTAGAACCAGAAGTAAACATAAATAATTAACCTTTGTTTGTTTGTTTTTCGAAAAATTTAAATAAATGTTAATTATTTATGTTCTCATTTAATTTACAGAATGTACTCTACGTTTCTTAGATTTTTATTCTAAATTAGTTTACGCAATATGAAATTTCTTAATCTAAAACTAAACTTTTTTTCATATAAACTTTCAACCCCATTTTTACCCCCTTAGGAGTATTTTTTTTTTAAATACAAGTACTCGAGGTAAAATACTCGTACATAAAAAGGTATTCATTGGCAAGAACACTTCTATGAAGTTTTGAATTAAATAGCCCAAGGAATCTGGTTCCTCCTTACAAACTTTAACCTTCCAGTTAACCCCCATAGGGAATGAATTTTCAAAAAACCTGAAACACGTGTTTAATTATTTATTGTTAAAAATACTAATGTGAAGTTTCGAATAAAATAGCGCAACTAATCTTATTTCCCCATACAAACTTTAACCCTCCATTTAACCCCCATAGGGAATGAATTTTCAAAAAACCTGAAACATGTGTTTACTTATTTATTATTAAAAACATTCCTGTGAAGTTTCGAATAAAATAGCCCAACTAATCTTGTTTCCCCATACAAACTTTAACCCCCCATTTAACCCTTTTAAGGGATGAATTTTCAAAAATCCGTTCTTAGTGCACCTCTAAACTTTATAAAAAATCTATCTGCCAAGTTTAAACTCTCTAGGACCAGCGGTTTGGGCTGTGTGTTGATTTAAGTCAGTCAGTCAGTCAGTCAGTCAGGACATTGCCGTTTATATATATAGATTTCCGATTTTAGCTCTATAGTACGGTAAAATAACGATGTATCCAAAACCTACCCTAGAACCTTACGGTGACGTAGCATCTGTATCACTATCAGCGATTTAGGTCAGGTTATCGCTACGTGCCAATGACTTCCTATCGAATCTAATGTTTCCTTTCTTACATGTATTGTCTAGGTATGGAAAGCGGTAAATACTTAGTAAGATGAATCACGAGAGAAATATAATCATCCATTTTATATAGTCAGCCAAAAATCTGGACTCCGAAGTTTCGATTCTATTGTGTATATGGTACCTAATAAAATTGAAAAGAAATAGACTGCATTTTTGGCTGACTCTATACAACAGTAAACAATCATTACGTAAATACGTTTTACTGTAGGTACCTAGTAATAGCAGCCATATTATAATTCAATTTGCTATTTATTCGTATAAATTTATTTTATAGAGCTTACCTTCTGCTCTGAAACGTAGTGGCACTGCTTGCCTTCTGTGCACTTTTCTTGCGTGATGTACGCCCCATTGTCGTCACAAGAGAACCAAACGATTGGGCGAGGAGCCTGCGGAAAACATTAAGATTAATATCGAGCATTTTTTTTATTTCCAAAAGGAAATAAAAATCTAAAAATGTTCATACATTTTGTTCTTTGTTACCGCCATAGGTGGTAATTCATTTACTTGTACACATACTCGTATATTGTATTCGTATACAGCACCAGTTAGTTGTACATATGTCAAAGTCTTATTAGGAACAGTTAGGTAAGAAAATATTTTGTACTCACATCGCCGCGGTTAGTATAAGGGACGGCTAGCAACAGTGTATAGAAGATTGCTCCCAGGATAAGGCAGATAGCGGTGACGATTCGCAGTAGACGACCAGAGCCACTAGGTCCGCCGCCACTGGTCGACCCGCGTCCGATAGACAGCCTAGAAACGTAATTAATTTGTGTGATTAACGTAGTATGTGTACAAAACAAAATGTGCCACGACCTCCAGCCAAATTACCTGCTGCTGCAATCATGCTGATAGAACACGTTAAAAAAAGTGTGTGACAAATGGACTCTTACTAACTAAAGTGTCTTAGTGCCAGAATTTCAGATTGCGATATGGATACTAAACCTCCAGTTACATAATGTTACATACGAGTATGTACCTTAGTTTTACTCCAACAAACCTTGTTCGACTCCGTGCATCTATGATTATGTGGTCTGTTGCATCTTCTTCATAATAATTAACCTAAGCGTGCGGTGTCGTCGTGTGCAAAATATCTTATAGCTGGTTTATAATTAATTCAGATCTTTTTGAAAGTGCACCCACACGATGCACTATATTACGTGCTCAATGACTACGAGACTTTATTGCTCATGCGATGACGTCAACGACGTCATACCAAATGTAAAATCTCGGAACTGTTTTTTTTTGACATACCTAAGCAACAACAGATCAGAAGTTCAGGAGCTCCAAGAAGAAATCCCGAGTTGATTGCTGGTTACCTACCTCTTCTGACGTGTGTAAGTATAGCATAATAGTGATGTAAGCAGGCCTGCTACCGCGAACACCGAAGTTCGCAAATTTTGGGGATTTTTCTCTATCACTCTAATGACGCCTTCGTTGGAGTGACAGAGACAAATCCCCGAAATTTATGAACTTCGGTGTTCGCAACTTCGCAGTAGCGCGACAGGACATGATTGTTATCCGAATATTATATTTAGAGCTCACGGATAAATTCACAAACTAGTCGAGTACCTATGCGCATGCTATACATAGACAAAGTAGGGTACGTTTACGAAGCAAAGGTATTGATTTGACAGACTACTGCATTGATACATACCACTTGATCTATGGTTGAAGCAGCCTATGCTCTTAAACGAAAGTAGCACATGGACACCTACACTAACAATGGCGCAATAACTCTAAGCCGTTAAGATGCTATTGTTGCAGTCGTGCACAAATTGGGCCCATTCAATACTAACTTATCAATGAGGTGTCCCAGTATGGCCGGACCGAGGAGTGCCACGCACGGCGCGACGGCCGATATGAGTCGGGCCTCTCCGCGGGTCAGGCCAGCGCCGGATTCCGTCATGTGCAGAGGCAGGAAAGGGAATATACATCCCACTCCTGTAACAAAGACTTTCATGAGCACGATTTATAATCTTAGGAGAGGGGCGAGGAGAGTACGGAAAGTACCTTCAAATGTTAGTTGTTGGGAAGCAGTACCTACAGACCTACGTGGTATAGATATCTAAGTACAGTATCTACCACTTTTCGACTTGTGTACCACAGAATGAAGCCGAAAGGTAGGCCATAATTTTATTTTGGCTGAAGTTACATAGAACGCTTACTTATAAGTACTTAATTATATTTCACATACTTAGATTACTTAGGCACACTTAGAGTCGGACCACATTCACTCTTAAAAGTCTTCACTTTTTTTTTTGCGCGCAAGAGTTAAAATGTGGTCAGACTATACCTGCTTAGATAATGACACATGCAAAGAAGGTTGAGATTTATTGACTGCGTCAGCTTATCCTAAATGGGTTACAATAGTTCGCGTGATGTCACGACATTTTGTTATTTAGGCAGATTCGTAGTTGGCTCGGTTAAAGGTCATTATTTTCTTTTTACTAAGTATTAGGGTACGGAATAGAAAATAATCAATAAAATAGTTATTGATAATAAAATGAAAATGGACCCTAGACTAGATTGTGCAACAATCCATTTTTCGATCGTTTTTGTGACAAGGTAAAAATAAATGGCAATAAAACTTCCACCGATCGGGATTTTTTTCTTCTTTAGCGGTTATATCCGAAAATATTGATTTAAGAAAAAAACTTTCTTTCAGGACACTTATTCTTTTTCAAAGATCTATTCAACGATACCCCACATTATAGGTTTACTGCGAAATAAAAAAATCATCCCCACGTTACTAATAGGGGAGATAAACGAAAAAAAAATTTTTTTCAACATTTTATTCTACCACTTTGTTGGCTTGGTTAATATGTAACCTATACTTGTACCAAATTGCATAAACTTCTAGTACTAAACGGCCAAGGAGCTATGCTGCGGACAGACGGACAGACGGACATGGCGAAACTATAAATAAGGGTTCCGTTTTTGCTATTTTGGCTACGGAACCCTAAAAATGCTGGGTTGGGTTATTTTATTCCTTGTACTTGTCATCACATCAGTCAATTGGTTAAAAAGTCCACACATTTTTGACACTTCCCACTCTCAATTTAGCCTCGTGTTTGTGGCCTAGATTATGCAAGCTGACCTTAAGCTTTTATGTTCAGGAGGAGAAGAAGACTAACGGCTTATGCTGTTCCGTTTTTATCGTTTGTTGTGTATATGTATCTTAATATGCGTCGCTTTCCCACTTAGTTTACTTACAATCGAATTGAACGTGACGGCAATAACAACAAACAATAAAAATGGTACCTACTATCATTTTACCCTTTGAACGCCAAGAACCACTAAAGTGGCTATGTGTTTTCATGCCTACCACGCCAGTAGCGACTAAATTGGTCATCGAATATGCTGTCAAAGTAATTTTGTGGTGCATTAGTAGTGATATTGTCGTGTCTGTCATATTTTAATGACAGACACGACAATATCACTACTAATGGTACTAATGGGAGAGGGAAGGCGTCGAAATGGTACCTATAAGTAATAATAGGTATACAGTGACATAAATCCCACAATACTGGTCGAGGTGAATGGTCCCTAAATCATTCGGTGGCTGGAGCTCACCGCTCCTTAGATGGAAGCTTGGGAGCGCTACTGCATTATTCTGTATTGCAA
This sequence comes from Thaumatotibia leucotreta, assembly GCA_025490895.1. Taxonomy (NCBI): domain Eukaryota; kingdom Metazoa; phylum Arthropoda; class Insecta; order Lepidoptera; family Tortricidae; genus Thaumatotibia; species Thaumatotibia leucotreta. The sequence goes on from JALPQI010022263.1 coordinate 18,179, forward strand.
AAGAAAAAGGCAGTAAAATACTCCACTTTGATCTTGAAAGCAATCACGCTGCGTTTTTATTAGGACTCCGTAGCGTAGTCAACAAGTGTATTACGACTATCACAGTTCTCGAACGAAATTGATACTTAAAATGAAATTTAAAAAATAGGACACTTCCTTGTAAATCATATGATTCATATGCCACAGACACAAGCAGTAGTCTGGCATAGGTAAATAAATACTATAGCGGTACCATGAGCTGCCGCAGCGTTATTAACGCGAACTTACTTTGGGCTTGTCCATTAATCACGTCATACAATTTTGGCTTGTTTTAGACCCCCCCACCCCCCATGGTGATGTTTGGTGACATTTTCTGGACCCAGAGCCAATATGACGTGTAATTTTTTGCCAACTAAAGTAGTACTTTTAATAACACTTGAATTTAGGTACCTACCAACGTACTTTTTTGCCACCTACGAGGTAAATGTTCGCGAAGTTGTAAAACTTAGTATTTAAAAAGTGTTTTATAAAAAAGTAAAGATTTTTTAACTGGCTATAATGCTGTTCAGCAGATTCGAGAGCAACAAAAAATTACACGTGATTTGTCCGATGACCCCCCCCTCCCCTATGGTGATAATTGGTGAGTTTTTCTTTTCCCCCGCCCCTCCTCCCCTTATACAGTATGACGTGATTAATGGACAAGCCCTTTCTGTCCGGCTCGTTCGCACCAATGAGGGCAATGAGCAAGTACGCGCGGGATGGATAAAAATTACGTCCGCGTTAATAACACGGGGCAGCTCATGTTAAGCACACTGATGTCAAAGTCGTCCGTGTTGTTAGGTAAGTGACATCGTAATTAAATTTGTTACCGCTCAATAGCTTCTAAAAATGGTACCTAGGTATTACAAAAATGATGCTATATTCGATGAGTTCTCCACTTATTGATAAGTACATAATAATATGAAGTATTTTCGGTAGAAAAAAGACGAGGAAATGCTTCCCGTTAAAAGGATTATTCGCACTAGGCCGTAAAGGGCCCGGGCGAGCTATCATCACTTCACACATGGAATCATACGAAGTGTCAGACAGCTGGGCTCGGCACGGTCTTGTGTGATTAATTCTTAATAAAACTTTTGTACAGTGAGGCACTCCCGACAGTTCAGACATAAGTAAATGTGCACATATTTAAGCCCTTGACTGTACCGTACCACAATTCTATTTTGTGACCGTACGTCAACGAATCATTTGTCGAATCATACAGAACCCTCCAATATGCGTCGAAATGCAGTTCGGATTGTAATCTTGCGATGCAAGTCTCAATCGCCCGACCACTTTTTGTAGTCGCGGGATAGCGGGGACGGGATTGCGACTGTCAACTGTCAAGTGCGCGCATTTTGCGGTCTGCAGCACACAAGCATACAGACAGCAAAATACTGTGAAGTGATTTTACCATAGCCATAAGAGTCTGTTGGAAACTGAAGGCGTCTGGCTGCAAAGCCCGCACATACATTTCACATGCTTTTACTTTCCGAAAAAACTATAAACGTTTTTAAATAGAGGTAAGAAAGACTCCGGAATATTCAAACTTCACATAATTTTTACTGTCGGGTTTTAAAAACGACTCAAAGTAAGTAGGTAGATAACTATTTAAGTGACAATGAAAATGAATCTAATGATATTCACAAAATGACATCATCTTTAATCAATATTATTACTTATTATTATAGCAGTTTACGGATAATATTTAAATGAAATACATACTAGTTAGGTTAGTTACTTTTATATTTATGTATATAAATTGTAAAGATTTGTAAATTTAATAAAAATGGATTTCTTATTCAAGGGAATCAATATAAATATGCGGTAGTAGTATTACAGATTTTTTCCAAACGTGTAGTTACTTCTGATACTGATTGTACAGTTGAGGACAGAGTTATATAACTGTCTTCGACTCTACTAGGTATGCAACACAGAACAAAAAATTCTGTTTTGTGGTATGCAATCACAGAACAAAAAATAACGTAGAAGCGGCTTATACCCCGATTCTCGAGAGAACCGATGTCGCCACACTCACATTGGCGCAAACATGCACACAGAAGTATCTGAAAGCTTATTGGTTATAAAATCTTATACAAAAATAAACTTTATTTCGAATGCGACAAAAGCAAAATTATACTACTCGTTTTATTACTTACGACGTTTCGCTTGCTACTACTAACTTGCAAAGAGAGTGTTGCCGTCTAGCGTCGGGTAGCATAAGTCTGTTTATAACTAAAACTCAATAGTTCAGCAACTCCCCAATAGATGGCGAATCCTTGTTCTCTCTCCCACATACGTGGCATTTCCCAAGAGTAAAAGAGATAGGCTGCTTTTTGCACATTATGGCTAACAAGCGTCATAGTGCTGTGCAAGAGTCGGTATTATATCGATAAAATATATATAATTATATATATATGAAGTAATAGCATTGGGCGTCTAGGGAGGTAATTACGGTATTTCTAACTAGAGTGTTAGATTTTAATGACTCGAGTTAGTATTCCGCTTACCGACCGTGATGCATACAATGTTTTTCATCACACTTCTAAGCAAAAAAAAAATTGTTTTAAGACAAAATATTGTTAAATGACGTACCAACTTTTCTATAACTCCCTAGGGAATACTCCCGCGATGCATGCAAGCAATGGGGCGCTTACAAAGCAAGTGTGATGAAAAAGTACATTACTTCGATTTGCTTTGGTTTTTCATCAATCATCATCATCAT
>JALPQI010022264.1:5000-10000 GCA_025490895.1 Thaumatotibia leucotreta
AACCCCAATCCCCAGCACGAAGGAGTTTCAACGGGTTGCCCGGGCCTCTAGGCCAAGGAGAACATGCTGATTCCTTCAGTGTAGCGCGCGTGCGGCCCAGGACATCTAAGGGCATCACAGACCTGTTATTGCTCAATCTCGTGCGGCTCGAAACCGCCGGTCCCTCTAAGAAGAATTTTAATACGTCGCCAGTGAGTTGCGCGACCGCGAACGGCCGCGCGCACCTAAATGACGACGCCTATTTAGCAGGCTAGAGTCTCGTTCGTTACCGGAATTAACCAGACAAATCGCTCCACCAACTAAGAACGGCCATGCACCACCACCCACCGAATCAAGAAAGAGCTGTTAATCTGTCAATCCTTCCGGTGTCCGGGCCTGGTGAGATTTCCCGTGTTGAGTCAAATTAAGCCGCAGGCTCCACTCCTGGTGGTGCCCTTCCGTCAATTCCTTTAAGTTTCAGCTTTGCAACCATACTCCCCCCCGGAGTCCAAAATCTTTGGTTTCCCGGAAGCTGCCCGCCGAGCCATTGTAGTAACGTCGGCGGATCGCTAGATGACATATTTACGGTTAGAACTAGGGCGGTATCTAATCGCCTTCGAACCTCTAACTTTCGTTCTTGATTGATGAAAACACCTTTGGCAAATGCTTTCGCTGATGTTCGTCTTGCGACGATCCAAGAATTTCACCTCTAACGTCGCAATACGAATGCCCCCAGTTATCCCTATTAATCATTACCTCGGAGTTCTGAAAACCAACAAAATAGAACCGAGATCATATTCTATTATTCCATGCACGAAATATTCAAGCAGCATTTTGAGCCCGCTTTGAGCACTCTAATTTGTTCAAAGTAAAATTGTCGGCCCACCTCGACACTCACTGAAGAGCATCGCGATAGGATTTTTATATTGAACCGTACTTTTACATACGATTCACCGACGATATGCTCCGCAAACGTGTCAGTATCGATTCGGATGAATCAAACCGACAGTGCGTAGCACAAATGCAACTACGAGCTTTTTAACCGCAACAATTTTAGTATACGCTATTGGAGCTGGAGTTACCGCGGCTGCTGGCACCAGACTTGCCCTCCAATTGTTCCTCGTTAAAATATTTAAAGTGTACTCATTCCGATTACGAGGCCTCGTAAGAGTCCCGTATCGTTATTTTTCGTCACTACCTCCCCGTGCCGGGAGTGGGTAATTTGCGCGCCTGCTGCCTTCCTTGGATGTGGTAGCCGTTTCTCAGGCTCCCTCTCCGGAATCGAACCCTGATTCCCCGTTACCCGTGACAACCATGGTAGTCGCAGAAACTACCATCGAAAGTTGATAAGGCAGACATTTGAAAGATGCGTCGCCGGTACTGGACCGTGCGATCTGCAAAAGTTATCCAGATTCATCAAAATGTTACGACTTCGGACGCGAGGCCCTCCGCCGATTGGTTTTGATCTAATAAAAGCACTCATCCCATCACTGGTCAGAGTTCTGATTGCATGTATTAGCTCTAGAATTACCACAGTTATCCAAGTAACTGAGTAAGATCTAAGGAACCAAAACTGATATATTGAGCCATTCGCGGTATCGCCTTAATACGGCTTGCACTGAGACATGCATGGCTTAATCTTTGAGACAAGCATATAACTACTGGCAGGATCAACCAGGGAGCTGCTGTTGTTTTGTTTTGTTCTCTTGCGAAAACTCAAAAACACTAGCGCCGCTGCGACGCTCGTGCATTTCTCAAATCTCAAATTGAGATAGAGAGAGACGCACGCGCGACACAACAAGACACGAGTCCTATACGTCGCATACCATTCGGATGTACCGAAATTGGCATGGCGTATCGTAGACTTGATGTAAATATTGCTAGCGTGCGCGCGCTCACTTTTTCGTGTGTGTGTGTTTGTATGTGTGTGCGTGTGTTTTGCACACACCACACACCCACCAAAATTGCGCGCGCGCACACACTTGCAAATATTTCAGAGAGAAACGCGAACACAAACACATAGCATACTTATATTTTTTGTCTTTACAAAAATATGCGATGTTATGTGCTAGTGTTTAAACGCGCCCATATCGAACGTTCTTCCGCGAACCAGACAAAATATCTCACGACACATCCCAAAATAGGGAAGTTTAGATTCTTTTAACATATAGTCGTTTCGATATTTCGCTCGCCCGGCTATGGAGAGCTTGTTCGATTACCCTCAACCGTACAGATTTTAAGCTTACATCCATAATAAGCCTGAAATCTGTCTTCTCATTGACGGGTTATAAAAAAAAAATAGAGTAAAAAAAATTTTTTATACCTGTATGATGTGCGCTGACATCTGACAGTAGTATACATACAATCGTAATTGTATCACGCTCAAAGTAAAAAACAATTCAAACTTGCCTTAATATCGAATGCACAGTCAAATCGAGATTGAAATCTCGGTATTTGCCGTGACGACGACACATTCAGCAAGTCGATGTTTCTCTCCTTAACAGCGTGCGCAGAAGATTATACGTATTATTTTATCCCGTCTGTCACGTTTTAGACTGCCACACTAGCAGCAGTCTCACGTGTAAACTGGGAACAAAGTGCAAATAAATAACAGACTACTGATGTGATGATGGTGTGCGAGATGAAACCGAATAATTTCAAAATCGCTCCGCAATCATCAACATCAAATCAGTCTTATATGTAACCCCTACGACGCGCATGCGCAATACCGCTACAATGTTTCCACTCGTCGCCGCCGTCGCCTTTATCATCTCCGCCGTTCCGGCGGGGCTCCGTGTGGCAATCACAATGTACTTGTATGTACTCACGCACGTCTAAATTCCAAGAACCGCGCGCGCCTATCTATATATGTATAGATATACATTTATACATATATCAATTGGCGCAGTCGGTCGGATCAAACTGAACCGTTTTTTACGTTTTGTGGCTGCGATGGAGAATTTGTAGGTATTTATCGTCAAATATACCTAAACTTTACTTAACTATACTAACGATTAGAAAAAAAAAAAGTGTTCTCGAGGACAAGCACACTGGTCAGGATGGCCGAATCGGAGACGGGTATTCAATTCAACGCCATCTATTGAATTATTAGTAAGATTAATTTTGTCAGTATGGCCGTCTCGGAGATGGATATTCAATTCAACGCCATCTATTGTATTACATCGTGAGACTAGTTTTGTCATAAGTAATTGAAATATACTATTTAGCGCCATCTACATTACATTAATAAGATTAGTTTTTTATTTGTTTTGAACATTGTAACATATGAGATTACGCAAACAAACAAACAAATCTCAAATATATTGACGTCGGGAAGTCGGGAGAGGAGCCATATAGGTGTATATATATAGTACTGTATGGTATTATAGTTACCATGTTTGTAGATAGATGGCCCTGGCCCATCAAGGAAACCGGCGCGTAAATAACATACCGAAAAAAAGTTGATATACCCATATACTATATATATATATATATATATATATATATAATATATATATTCTCCTATATACCTGCGGCCTGCCTGCATATTGTACTCGCGCGTTCTATAGTAGTAGTATTTCTTAACGTAAGTAGGTAGAGAGGTATGTATTATTAGAAATACTAGAAATCTGCAATTTGGTACATTAATAATGCCGACAAAGTGACTGATCCAAAAAATAAAATAAATAAATAAATAAATATCTCGGGACATGTTACACAAATCGACCTAGTCCCACGGTAAGCTCAATTAAGGCTTGTGATGTGGGTACCAGACGACGATATATATAATACATAGATACTTATATACATAGACAGCCAAGGACCAAGGAACAAACATTTGTGATAAATAAATAAACAAAGAATGCCCTCGCCGGGATTCGAACCCGGAACCTCCAGCTTCGTAGGCAGGGTCACTACCAACTAGGCTACGGAGGCTGACAAAAATGTGAGAACAATCACGAATAGTGGCCTTATAGAATAGGGTACTTTAAAATAAAACTAACAACGAACATACATAATCGGGCCCAGCTGTTTTCGAATGACTATATATACGGAACCCTATACTGAGCATGTCCCGACATGCCCTTGGCCGGTTTTCTACTTATTTAAAAAATATGCATTTCATAGTAATATATTATAAGGTGTGTATATAATCAATCATAGCTATGACATAATAGTAACAGCTAGTATTCGGAGTTTCATTTAGTGTTAGTTCGACTTCGGACCTCGAATGGGGGGACGGGATAGCGATAGGTGCAACCTGGTCTCTCGACCAATGGCGTGTTTTCATATTTCGTCCTGTCGGCCGACCAAAATTTCGGCAGTGGGGATTAAATATAATATTATCTACCTATTTATCTATCTACACCACCCACTGAAAACCTTGAACGGGGTGGATTAGTAGGTTATACTTTTACTATGGAGCTGAACCCAGAAATCTGCAAAAAAAATTTGCCTCCTCCATATAAAATGTCGTTTGTCGTTATCGCCATCGGTCACAAGGTATGAAAAAGATATTGTTTTTTTTTTACATTTCTTGATTGGCCCCATAGTAAAAGTTGTTCAGTATAGCCTACAAAATCACCCCGTTCAAGGTTTTCAGTAGATGGTGTATATATTCGCCCATATATAATACCCATATGGAACGTTGTGAAAATTTTATTTATAGTTGGTATATATGGGGTATAGTACCTATTGCACACCTTTTAATGCCTAGTAAAATACGTGTACATGATGTAGGTAGGTTTCTTTTGTTTTTATATTATTATTTTTTTACGCAATTTTTAATTGCACTAAAATTGTTCATAATAGCGAGACGCGGTCAGCTAGACATCATGTTAGTATAATGAAAACATTCAGGGTGTCCCTTACCCTTTTATATATATATATATATATATATATATATATACACCTCAAAACTATGCGGATAGTGGGGGTATGAAGCGCCGACATCTACCGAGCGCGGTCATCGAATCGCGTTCGAGTGCGTGAGAGTAGGTAATAAACTACTTAATTTATAT
>JALPQI010022265.1:0-11924 GCA_025490895.1 Thaumatotibia leucotreta
ACTTTACAGGGTTCGTGGTCTGCGGATGACTGACAATGGAGGAAATTTGATAGATCTTGTATCTTGTCTTCATTCTGAAAATATTTGTAATGAATAACTAGCTTAATTTGCAAATTTTGTATGTACATCCACCCTTAAAAATTATTGTCTGTGGTATAGTAATTTTTCTTTGGTGGGTAGTTTTGTACTTATCTTTCTTATTTTGATGGAGGTAGATCTATCAAATTTCCTCCATTGTCAGTCATCCGCAGACCACGAACCCTGTAAAGTGTTCGAAACGTCGGAATGAAGTTAAAATTAGTTAATATACGTGAGTTTATCCGTTTTCATAGTTTTACTTCATGAGTAATCCTCGCGGTAATCGAAGAAAATATTCTCTATTTACATATTCGTCAAATTTTATTTAAGATTAGTTTTTATCTAATATAATGTTCGTTTTATATTTACACTTGATGAGAAACAGAAGTTAGGTAACCTTATCAGTCGGTGTTAATGTCTAACGTAAGATCATGTTTCTTACCTATCTATATCTACTACTGTTACTGTGCCCGCTTGCTGGTTAGGCCTGTTACTATACTACGCTTATCGCACATACATATAAATTTACTAATAATAGTAATAAAACACCAATTATATGTATTACTCATTTTTATTCTACGCTGTCAAATATAAAATGGTTGTGTGGAATGTGGAACATTAAATCATCTTTCTTATAAATTCCAATTTAAAATTAAAGTCAGTTACTAAAAAGAAATGCCTCAACCACAATAAAAAATCTCTACTTTTGAAGCGGAGGGATTTCTGGCAATATACTGGCAACATTATTTGTTTATATGTATGCATGTCGCCGCGTGTAAGCACGAGGGTCGCCCGCAAACATCAATCAAGTTTCGGCTCAATTTTGACAGATTTTCGTAGTATGAAATTACTAGTGATCGTTATCAACGTGCGGTATTGGTGGCAAAGTATGGTTGACAGAAAAATCAAATATTAGGTATTTTATCAATTGTTAAAATTTCAGAAATTATAGTCATTTTGATTATAATAATTAAATACCTACGCATATTTTAATCACTTATTCAAACTCTGATTAAACCATTAAACGACTAAAAGGACTATGCGTCAAAATGGACCAAAAACCAACAGAGCTGGGAGTATTGTCATTAAAAAGGTCGGTTTATGTACTTTATTTCATTCTATAGGTGCAAAGTTGAATTCCATTGGATAATTTTATATGAGTAAGGCGTTCTGCGGGCACTCTCTAAGTAAATCACCGTCGTTCTGACATCATTCATCATAGTATTTACTCTGACTAAAATACAAATATCTCCGTTTTGCAATGGAATTGAACATAGTGCCCATAGAATGAAATGAAATAAATGTAAATACCTATTTAATGACACCACTTTCATTTCTGTTGGTTCTTGGTCCACTCTCCATACAAATATGCCCATGGTCTTTTATTAAACAGATTCGGCTGTCAAACGTTAAAGTCAAATTGAAATATCCATTATGCTTCGCTGCTCAATTCTCGCGATTAATGTTTACATGTAGTAATGTTTCCAATTCACGGCCATTATCACGAATTATTTAAAGACTATAATGCTAATCTGAAAGCAAAAAGGATTAATACACCCGATTCGACTACTTCCGCTCTCCGGGCGTCCGCCATGTTTACGTCATTCAGTGTTTTCGTGCAACGGCCGTTACACGTCAAAACCTTTTAAAATTTATCTTATAGTTTTTCCTGCAATCGTTCGTCATCTTCAGGTGCTTTAAACATGGGAAGAAAACGTACACGTCGTTACAAAGATAATGACGACCATATTCTAAAGAAATTACGCCGATTGGAAAAATAAATATGGAGACGTCACCGACGGCATTGTTCTGATCTGATTCATATAGCTCAAAATCAAGATCAGGTATGTTGTATACTAGATACATACAAATAACCCCATAAACGTTATTTACTTAAAAATAATAATAACTGTACTTATATTTAAATGCTCTTCGCTATTTACGAAGTACATTGTCCATGGAAAAATCTGTCAATTGATAGTATGGATACATATTTCTTGTGCGTGGACACGCATAATACTATATTATAATACGTACCAAAGTGATGCGAATGATTTTCGGGATCATTACCTTCACAACAAGATAAAACTACAAAATAGTACGTACCAAAGTGATGCGAATGATTTTCGGGATCATTACCTTCACAACAAGATAATGCTACAAAATAATACGTACCAAAGTGATGCGAATGATTTTCGGGATCGTTACCTTCACAACAAGATAATACTACATAAAAGTACGTACCCAAGTGACGCGAATGATTTTCGGGATCACTACCTTCACAACATGATAATACTACATAATAGTACGTACCAAAGTGATGCGAATGATTTTCGGGATCATTACCTTCACAACAGAATAATACTACATAATAATAGTACGTACCAAAGTGATGCGAATGATTTTCGGGATCATTACCTTCACAACAAGATAATACTACAAAATAGTACGTACCAAAGTGATGCGAATGATTTTCGGGATCATTACCTTCACAACAGAATAATACTACATAATAGAACGTGCCAAAGTGATGCGAATGATTTTCGGGATCATTACCTTCACAACAAGATAATACTGCACAATAGTAAGTACCAAAGTGATGCGAATGATTTTCGGGATCATTACCTTCACAACAGAATAATACTACATAATAGTACGGACCAAAGTGATGCGAATGATTTTCGGGATCATTACCTTCACAACATGATTGTACTACAAAATAGTAAGTACCAAAGTGATGCGAATGATTTTCGGGATCATTACCTTCACAACAGAATAATACTACATAATAGTACGGACCAAAGTGATGCGAATGATTTTCGGGATCATTACCTTCACAACAAGATAATACTACGTAATAGTACTTACCAAGAGTGTTTCGAATGATTTTTGGGATCATTACCTTCACAACAAAATTATACTACATAATACAACGTGCCAAGCGTGATGCGAATAATTCTTGGGATCATTACCTTCACAACAAGATGATACTACATAATAACTATAAAAATCAAACTCATTGGGAAAATGAATATGAAAATCCACCACCAACAAATTTACAAAATGAAACAAAGCAATTAATTAATGCTCAACAATCGTGCACAAGTTGTTTGTCGAATATCCCATTCCGAGTAACTGCCCACTCTTCAGCGCCCCGGTATTGAATGCTGAGGTTAAAGCTGCAATTTCGGATGCCTTACAAAATAAAGATGCTTCATTGGCAGCTAGACAAAGACAAGTTGGCACAGCTTTGACAGCCTTAGTGAAGTTTATGGATATACTAGTCGAATGATAAATCGGGTTCGAGTTTAAAGTTTCTTAATCATGTCAGTGGTGCTTGTCGTTTGCTGTGTGTTTCACACAATATACTTAGATACAAAATCATACAAAATTGAGACGAAAGTTCGTTATCTCGACACATAGAAAAAAAAATGAAAGATACATTGAAGGAGTCAAAACGAGATAAAAAGCTGTTCGGGGAAGACCTATCTAAAAAGCTAAAAGCTACTAAGGCGATTACTAAATCGAGACAAGATTTACAGTTTAAAAAACCTAAATCAACGGTAACTAAGAATCCGACACTTACAAATACACAAAATAATTTTAACTGGAATCACCGCAGCCGAATTATCAGGTTCCGGACACGAGACCGGGTCCGTCACATCGGTCTGCGAGAGCCTCGCCAGCGCCACCTCCGCGCTACAGGAGCAGAGCGGAGCACAGCAGGCGCCGCGTGCTCAGCCGAGTGCCCGTTACAAGAGGAGACACTAGACAGGCAGGTGGTAATGCCGGCAGGCAGATTACAATATTTGACACATTAGACGAAGATTTGAATTGGTGGTATACAAATCTCGATGATTCCGTAAACTCCATTCGGATCCATAAAAAAAAAAAATACCTAATGATAATTTAGAATTACTTACTAGCAACTTTGTTTTTGCTTCGCATTGACAACACGACTGCCATCGCCTGAAAGGAAACTCATGAAATATGGCTATACTGTGAGCGAAGCGAACTTTTCGTCTTTGCATCATAATATTATTTAAATCAAGCGATAACATTATCCCAGACTTTAAATCTCGCCGAAATTAGTCTGGAAGCTAGCACATTTTGCGCACTTATTGTTTTGTTACTTATTGACTTATTCGCAAGTAAATCCAATGCTAAGGCAGGCAAATATATATCTTAGAGACCTGACCAATTGCTTATTGTGTTGACGCTGTTACTGTCAAATAGTCTTAATTAAATTTCTGCGCATTTCCACGATAAGTCATAAGTAATTTCTTCATAAAGCTGTAAAACGGGCCCTCAACAAGTTCGCGTTTGAGACGGAAGTTTAAAACTAGCTAATTTCTGGGCGCCGGTGATGTTTTCTAGCAGATTGTTGTTTACTGCGGGCCCCATGACATGAGTGAGGTGGTGGACTTTACCATCTTCCGGGCACGCTACCATTTAGTGTCATTCTAAAAACATTAAATAAAATAGTAATAGACTATTGGAATTGCACTAAGCAAGGAATTTTAGTAGTGCCCTTACTCAGCCCTGGTTCCCAATGGTTAAAAGATTCATGATATCCGAAATATCTTATTTTACTTTAAGTCATGACTTGTTAATATCCGTTGATTCCAGGTCCCCCATACAGGACCCAAAAACCTTACCCTTTTTTGGGTTGATTTGCTTTTTTGTCAAAATCATAACATTGATTGTATAGTCGCGTCTGTTCTAAATATAAAGCCTAACAACTTTTTATTTGACCCTGACACAGTGTCGCTACAAACAGTTTACCTATGGCAATAATGTGATGTCATGTCAGTAACCAATTGCAAAACATTTTCCAATGGAATACTATTCAATCCTTCGTCCTTTCTTTGGTTTAAAGATTTTATTGTATTTAAGACGATTTTTCTTGCTTCTATTGGTATCTTTTTCGGCATTTTTATGATGAAATCGTTTAAGTCGCGATATATTTTATTTTTGTTTACATCGGTGACATTCGATGACATTCAACGCCTGGCCTACTACCGCGAAAATCGAAATTCGTAAATTTCGAGGATGTTTCTCTGTCACTCAAACGAAGGCGTCATTAGAGTGAGAGAGACAAATCCTCGAAATTTACGAATTTCGATTTTTGCGGTAGGGCCGCTGATGTCAAACAGTAATCATTGCCAGTAAAATAAATTAGTGTCACTGAAAATCCGCAACATGGCGAGGGTCAAATAGTAAGTTGTTAGGCTTTACCTATTATACTTTCTCACAAATCTGTTCAATTCAAGATACCAATTCGGTAGTCTTAATTGTTGACATTTAGATCAGCACTTTTATCTATTTTAGGTAAAAATTACCATAACGATAATAGAATTGCTAACATGAAGGTTCGAAATATTGTTCTAAGTAATTTAGAAAATTAATTTCCAAATGAAAATTAGAGCCTTGAAATATCATCAAAGAAGCTGGTTTCGCTTTTAGCACTTGTGACTGCTCACAGAGTTCAAACTATGTCAAAAATAGAATTATTCATGTAAATTCTGATTGTTTTAACTATAATGACATCAGAATCTATAAACAACTAGGCCTAACTCTTACCAGCCGTTTTTAGGTTTTCTACTTTATACTGAAAATAGTCTGTTACAGAGACAAAACATCAGCGAGAAGACAACCTAAAGCCTAAAGCAAATTATTTACTTGCCAGTTATATAAAACCGCTTGGGCAAGTGACAAGCCAGATACCTACTTAGTCACTGGTTAAAGGATATGCTCCACCGAAGAGACGTATGAACTTTTTTCTGTATAACTAGTTCACACAGTTCGCGTCATGCTTCGACATCTAAGGCTAGTTCGTCTAGCATGGATTCAGCATGGATTTAATAAAAAGCCACAGGATGGTGCGCAGTCTCTTCCGTATTAAGTTCTATAATTGGAAATTCATCACTTTAGAAGATGAGACCTACGCCAGATCGATCCTTAATAGCTAATTTTTTTTTTATTGCTGTTACATTTTTATCTGCCGACTGGTTATATTTCAATATTTATAATGTGTATCCTAAGCAAGTCAGATTTTGCTTTTATGTCGTAATGCTATAATGATAAGGCAGTACAAATAGTACAATGGATTATTACTAATATCCTTAGTTATAATTATAATTGATTATTTACATACATAAAATATATGTACCTGTTAATAGAGTTAGCTGATTTTTCACTTGGTTTCTTTGAACATCTACATGTAAACATTAATCGCGAGAATTGAGCAGCGAAGCATAATTAATGATAAAACGAACTTACCTGTACGTGAAGTTCTATCATAATTATGCGAGCTGCTCAATTCGAAGCGATTAACAGATAATCCCACCCTTAATCCCCCCCACAGGTTTAAGCGAAAAATCAGCGCCTTACCGTACAGGATCCAAGCTTTAAACTAAATGACGTAAACATGGCGGACGCCCGGAGAGCGGAAGTAGTCGAATCGGGTGTATTAATCCTTTTTGCTTTCAGATTAGCATTATAGTCTTTAAATAATTCGTGATAATGGCCGTGAATTGGAAACATTACTACATGTAAACATTAATCGCTTCGAATTGAGCAGCTCGCATAATTATGATAGAACTTCACGTACAGGTAAGTTCGTTTTATCATTAATTATATTATATAATATAACACTGATCTTACTCCACTTGAAATAGTTACTTGAATTTTAATTTTGATTATAATAAAGACTTCGCAAAAGTCATTTAAAGTACTATCATGTGTCATACATTAATGACATTAGAATTTTTCTTTTTTAAAGTAGGATAATATTTGTATGTATCCTAAAGGTGCGTTTAAACTAGGGCTCCCGATATACGTACATTACGTACTATTCGCCGAACCGTAGCTCCGTGTCCTTAACCCCGGCGGTACTAAGATCACGAATTTCACAGTCACGCCGAGATGCGTACCCGAATCTTTGTTTGTATACGTATCTACGAATCTTGGCTTCGCCCTGGCAACGAATGCTCGTGGCATGGATCCGGCCGGACCCATTACAATGTAAACAAATAAGGCCTAATATTGAATGACAATTTGTTTTTAAGTACGTTTTGAATATTACGAGCATAATCTGAATCGGGACGAACGGGATTTTATTGATAAGACTTGCATTTCTGGTATCGATTTATGTTATGAAATAAATAACGTGTTAGGTACTGTGTTCTATATAACAAGCGATGGTGTTACCTATAAATTATGGTTTGAAATTTATATTGTGATTTTGAATCACCAGATAGAAAAATCATGCAAAAAATATTTGAACAAATTGCTATACTAAATAAAAGATAATACAGTCGTCCATTTAAGTTTATTACCTGCCGGGGCGGCCCTTTTGTAGTTAAGACCAATACTAAGAAGTTGCACGCGCAAAATAGCAAACAATAGTTTCAAACTTAGTTTGTCAGTGATATAATTGACCACACGTGGTCATTTTACTGATAAGTATGAAAACTTGGGCTTTACCTGGTACACCTTTTGTTTGTGAAGTTGAATGAAGTAGCCGCCTCTTTGTGTTTTTATATAGATAAGGGATGTTTAAGTTCATTCGGAGAGGGCAATTTCGGGTTTTGGTCTTATACGTGTTAGTCATTAATGAGATTACAGTTCGAAGTGTTTAAACCAAAAGAGCATTCGCTGTTCTAGCGCCCGTTCTACGAAATCAACCAATCACGTTTTGTGTACCGATCGAATTTCGTAGAGTTGGAGGTTAGAACAGCGAATGCTCTTTTAGTTTGAACGCAACTTAAGGAGAGTATTCTTTTTATTGAGAGTACGATAATAGAACAAAATAACGTTTTCACATTTTTTACTTTTTCTGTCAACCATAGCCATTGCCACGGAAAGTGCACGTTGATAAATTGATAATGATGACTAGAAATTACTTCTCTGTTATAAGTACCTTTATGTTTAGTTCCTATCCTACCACTTAGGATTTCCTATCCAAACCTTTAAACCTTTTACCCTATTCATTGAAATAAAATATGATTGCTAGGTACCCCACTGATCTCTTTGAAGTGCTTTGAAGTCGTTGTGTTAAATCCTGAGTTATTGCCATTGTAATTTAAACTTTTCTCCGATAAAACAATTAAATTGAATATCTTTTTTTTGCAACAAGTATTTAAATAAGTATTTTAATTAAGAAGTAGATTTAAATGTCGTCTTTAACAATATAGATAAAATAAGCATCTACCTATAACATTTACTAAAGTGAAAATTTACCGAACCACCTGAAATATTGGCAATACTTTTTGACAGGTATTGGAATCTAAATAGGTTTAGATCTGCCATTAAGTTGGTAATTGTGACATGTGACATGACAACACTGTTCTACCAACCATTTTAATTTAGTTTTTATTTTCCCCAAGAAAGTATTGTTATTCGACCTAGCAACACTTTTGTGGAATATACACACAAACGTTTTTGAACTCTAAGTTAAGAGTGATAAAGACTATTGTGTAATAAAGGAATTTCCATGAGCCGCCTTACTAATGCTATTTCAAATTTGCGGCGTTGAATGCTGACAACGATTCAGATAAATGTTCACAGTCTCGGCGCTCTTGCTTGTTTAAACGGGAACGATAATGTTAGAAATTAACCCTCTGAAGCATACGATGCAATATACTTTAGTTTTGAACTCAAATTTAAAATGCATCTGAAACGTTTCTGTTGGAAATATTTTGTACCGAAGAAGAAATTACACTACATTACATAGCAATATCTATAAAGTGATTACTACTGGCCAATATTTTAATAGAGTAATTACTAATAATATTTACAAACGTCTATCAAATAATCTTCGTATGTGATACGGGGATGCGAGAAATTATCTTAGTTAAATATCACTTAACATTGACATAATTAAATATGCTATGTTACCTATACTATACCCGAATTACCCGATACAATTGCTTTTTGTTACATACTTAACTTTTTTATTTTTATTATATTTGCCATTAGCCCGTGGTACGTGGTAAACTTTACTTCACTACTACTAATTCAAGTATTGATTCTGGAACGATAAAGGAATTGCAAGTTGTTTTAATGGTAAGCAACTCAACATGATTAGTTTAATATCTGAAATTCGTGTTGCACTGAATGATTTAACACCGTAGTAATTATTTCAAAGCTCATATGAAATCCAATACTAATGCATGACAAAAACATAGCATTGAACAAAGTATTCTGATCTGAGAGTAAAAACCATTAAAAAATGAAATTATTGTGATCCTGAACAGTCCTCGTACGGCTACAACGCCGCAACAAAATGTATTTTGATAATAATTTATTTCTTTCTATTCGATTAGATTAAAAGGTACCGTTGAATGTGGAGTTCAAAATATAGTACATTTTTATTATTTCTGTAAAATTTTCATTTACAATTTAAGCAATAATCAACAAATTATATTTCATCCCATATTGTGGAATCTCCCCACCCCTGTGACGACACAGTTTACGTCGCGTTTGCGTCATCATACCGTGAACAGCGCTCAAACGGGGAGGACGTGGGATGAACAAGTGTGCAGTGCATTATTAGAAACATTGTTTTATTTTTTTCAAATGTTTCTAATATCGGAATTATAAAGTACAAAGTATTAGGATAGGTAAATATCTTTTGTGTAATGATTTAATTGAAAATAGTGTTTAGTAATGTGGTATTTTTATTACGGTTTTTCGTGTGCAGTGAATTTAATTCAATTTTTATTTTCAGGGTTCAAGAAATAACGTCGCCATCATGGCGTCGGACGAACAATTTTCATTATGTTGGAACAATTTCCACGCAAATATGTCAGCAGGCTTTCATGGCCTGCTGTCGCGTGGAGATTTAGTCGATGTCACATTAGCTGCCGAAGGCAGGCTATTGCAGGCACACAAATTAGTTCTATCAGTATGTTCTCCCTACTTCCAGGAGATGTTCAAGATGAACCCAACTCAGCATCCAATAGGTAAATTAACCTTAAATGAATGTATTGTATTGACTCGTATTGTTTACTGTATAACGTGTATTAATGTGGCTTACTTTTGTTTCAGTATTTTTAAAAGATGTTAGTCATTCAGCGTTAAGGGACTTATTACAGTTTATGTACCAAGGTGAAGTTAATGTTAAGCAAGAAGAGTTAGCGTCGTTTATTAGTACAGCGGAACAACTTCAAGTGAAAGGTTTAACCGGTAATCAGAATGAAGAAAGTTCCACGCCATCCAAACCAAAGCCGACCTCAAGGCCAGGCCCGAGGTCGTCACAACAAAGGCAATCTGTTATGACTAAGTTAGAGACTGATTTAGATTCTAAGCCCTCCTCAACTCCAGTAGCAATTAAGCGACCAAATAGGCCATCGATAGCATCAAACAATTCATCCTCTTCACAATCTGGACCCGTAAAACGAAAATGTGTGGACCCATTAGAAGCCGGACCATCTGGATCAGCTAAAGAAGAATTTGTTACGATACCTGACGAAGATGAAAATAACGCTGTGGCACCCAAAATGGAACCCGAATTTGTTAATGAAAGTATGTGGGATGATGACGATGACGGAACGAATAATGATGAAACAAATTTCGGTGAAGATGACTCGAATATGGAAATGACTGGTAAATATTTCTTTATTTATGAACAGTTTATTTTGGATACTCCGATGCTCAATATTTGATGTGGCTGTTTTTCTTTCTAGGATTTGATGGCTCAACGACTGGCGATGGCAATTTGACTGGAGGTGCGGAAGGTGGTGCTGTAGGTGATGCGCAAGGTAGGTTTGCATACTCCGGTTGATAACGTCGGTCAGGGCGTGTTATACACGCCTGCTTGTATAACGCGTCCCGTCTGATCAATAAGATGCGATAAACTTCTTGTTACATTTTCAGTCTTAATTCAGTTGTGGTTTATCGCATCTTTTTAGAAGTAGAAATGAAATTTGTAAGTTAGATTAAGTAGTCGTAGTTAGTAATGTAATTTGCCTGTTGCAGAGTATTTTCTGAAACTATATTTCAGTGGTATTACTGAAGTATAGTTCAGTTTGTCTATTGGTATGACACGAGGTATTGGTATGTGGTATTGAAGGTAATCTCCGTGCAAAGAGGTACTTGGTATTACGGTATAAAGGTTGGGTAAACAATAAAAATTGAACTACAGAGGTATTTTGGTTTAAGCTGTGATCTGGAGTAAATGATGTATAGGTAATTACCGATTTTAGTGCCGTGGAGTATCTTCGCTGCGCTGAATGTTATTACGCTACCTGTTGAGCGAGCATTTGTTCGTTTTGGGATAAATGAAAACTAGGTTTCACGTTTTCGTCAGTCCTACGAACACTTGAATGCTTTCTCAATATAGTAAGTGGAAACTTTGTTTTACGCGGGGATTGTGAAACTAGCAGGGGTAGTGAAATTAAATGGCGGGTAAAGTGCCCTAACGTCACATTTGACATGGGCGGTAAATGTCGTATGGGTTATTTGTAGGAGAATAACCAATACTTCAGCGGTAACTTGAGGGAATACCTTCTAGTTGGAATAAAAATTTTGGTAAGATTTCCGGTAAGGCTGCCAACGATATTTGGCAGGATTGGCGTTCGGGGATAAACTTATCGGAGCTGCCACTGTTCTATTCGAGCGAGCTATTGTCATTGCGTCTGCTCAAATACTATCGTGGTGGCTCCTGCATTTGGGGCCATTATCACTTACGATTTGACCCTTAAATGCATATATGCATCATGTATTTGGGACTATTTTGACAGCATCTATGAATTCAAATTTGAACAAATTGTCAAGGACATGCATTTAAGGCTTGAGGTGCATTCAGACCAAACGAACATTCACTATTCTAACCCCACCAC
>JALPQI010022266.1:0-13159 GCA_025490895.1 Thaumatotibia leucotreta
TGGCCACCTTGAATACATGTATTAATCAAGGTGTGATTCGCATGAGAATATCGCACCAAGTATTCTATAATACCTGTGGTGCGCCTTAAGCCGGTTAGCGACGAACTGCAGCAAAACCGTCAGTTATATGTCCACTTTCAACGGGCAGTAGCCTAGCATGGCTAGCGAGAGCGCTGTCAGGTACTTCAGGAATCCCTCCCTCTTTTTGTATGACAATTAGCATAAGAAAAAGCCAGTATGATCATTTCTGACTACGCTTGAAAGAGACAAGTCCTGGCCAAACATATATACCTCTGGTGCGCCTTAAGGCGGTTAGCGACGAACTGCAACAAAGCTGTCAGCTCTATGTTGTGTTTCTTGAAGGCGGCTCCGGCGAAGGCAAGCCAGTATGATCCTCTCTTGACTACGCTTGAAAGAGACAAATCCTGGCTAAACTTATATAATACCTCTGATGCGCCTTAAGGCGGTTAGCGACGAACTGCAGCAAAGCCGTCAGCTCTATGTGCACTTCTAACGGGCAGTAGCCTAGCATGTCTAGCGAGAGCGCTGTCAGGTACTTCAGGAATCCCTCCCTCTTTTATGACAATTAGCGTAAGAAAAAGCCAGTATGATCCTGTCTGACTACGCACCAAAGAGACAAGTCCTGGCCAAACTTATATACCTCTGGTGCGCCTTAAGGCGGTTAGCGACGAACTGCAACAAAGCCGTCAGCTCTATGTTGTGTTTCTTGAAGGCGGCTCCGGCGAAGGCAGCCAGCGCCTGCAGCCACGGCGGGTACGCGGCTCCGCGCATGGACCGGCACGCCACTAGCGCTTCTAACAGGCAGTAGCCTAATACGTCGAGCGAGAGCGCTGTCAGCTAAATCTCTTTTTGGGGTGGCAATTATCATAAGAAAAAGCCAGTATGATCCTGTCTGACTACGCTTGAAAGAGACAAATCCTGGCCAAACTTATATACCTCTGGTGCGCCTTAAGGCGGTTAGCGACGAACTGCAACAAAGCTGTCAGCTCTATGTTGTGTTTCTTAAAGGCGGCTCCAGCGAAGGCAGCCAGCGCCTGCAGCCACGGCGGGTACGCGGCTCCGCGCATGGACCGGCACGCCACTAGCGCTTCTAACAGGCAGTAGCTTAATACGTCGAGCGAGAGCGCTGTCAGTTAAATCTCTTTTTGGGGTAGCAATTATCATAAGAAAAAGCCAGTATGATACTCTCTGACTACGCTTGAAAAAGACAAGTCCTGGCCAAACTTATATACCTCTGGTGCGCCTTAAGGCGGTTAGCGACGAACTGCAACAAAGCCGTTAGCTCTATGTTGTGTTTCTTAAAGGCGGCTCCGGCGAAGGCAGCCAGCGCCTGCAGCCACGGCGGGTACGCGGCTCCGCGCATGGACCGGCACGCCACTAGCGCTTCTAACAGGCAGTAGCCTAAATACGTCGAGCGAGAGCGCTGTCAGCTAAATCTCTTTTTGGGGTGGCAATTAGCATAAGAAAAAGCCAGTATGATCCTGTCTGACTACGCTTGAAAGAGACAAACTATGATTATACCTCTGGTGCGCCTTAAGGCGGTTAGCGACGAACTGCAACAAAGCTGTCAGCTCTATGTTGTGTTTCTTAAAGGCGGCTCCGGCGAAGGCAGCCAGCGCCTGCAGCCACGGCGGGTACGCGGCTCCGCGCATGGACCGGCACGCCACTAGCGCTTCTAACAGGCAGTAGCCTAACACGTCTAGCGAGAGCGCTGTCAGCTAAATCTCTTTTTGGGGTGGCAATTATCATAAGAAAAAGCCAGTATGATCCTGTCTGACTACGCTTGAAAGAGACAAATCCTGGCCAAAGTTATGTAATACCTCTGGTGCGCCTTAAGGCGGTTAGCGACGAATTGCAACAAAGCTGTCAGCTCTATGTTGTGTTTCTTGAAGGCGGCTCCGGCGAAGGCAGCCAGCGCCTGCAGCCACGGCGGGTACGCGGCTCCGCGCATGGACCGGCACGCCACTAGCGCTTCTAACAGGCAGTAGCCTAATACGTCGAAAGAGAGCGCTGTCAGCTAAATCTCTTTTTGGGGTGGCAATTATCATAAGAAAAAGCCAGTATGATCCTCTCTGACTACGCTTGAAAGAGACAAATCCTGGCCAAACTTATATTATACCTCTGGTGCGCCTTAAGGCGGTTAGCGACGAACTGCAACAAAGCCGTCAGCTCTATGTTGTGTTTCTTAAAGGCGGCTCCGGCGAAGGCAGCCAGCGCCTGCAGCCACGGCGGGTACGCGGCTCCGCGCATGGACCGGCACGCCACTAGCGCTTCTAACAGGCAGTAGCCTAATACGTCGAGCGAGAGTGCTGTCAGTTAAATCTCTTTTTGGGGTGGCAATTATCATAAGAAAAAGCCAGTATGATCCTTTCTGACTACGCTTGAAAGAGACAAATCCTGGCCAAACTTATATACCTCTGATGCGCCTTAAGGCGGTTAGCGACGAACTGCAGCAAAGCCGTCAGTTCTATGTCCACTTCCAACGGGCAGTAGCCTAGCATGTCTAGCGAGAGAGCTGTCAGGTACTTCAGGAATCCCTCCCTCTTTTTGGGTGGCAATTATCATAAGAAAAAGCCAGTATGATCCTGTCTGACTACGCTTGAAAGAGACAAGTCCTGGCCAAACTTATATAATACCTCTGGTGCGCCTTAAGCCGGTTAGCGACGAACTGCAACAAAGCTGTCAGCTCTATGTTGTGTTTCTTAAAGGCGGCTCCAGCGAAGGCAGCCAGTGCCTGCAGCCACGGCGGGTACGCGGCTCCGCGCATGGACCGGCACGCCACTAGCGCTTCTAACAGGCAGTAGCCTAATACGTCTAGCGAGAGCGCTGTCAGGTACTTGAGGGATTCCACTACGGGGCCGATTAGGTTGTCGTAGGTTTGGATCTGGAATTGATTTCGTTGTTAAAAACGTTGCCTCCTCTTGTTCCACAAACACGCACACATCACTTTATGAGCTTTCAGTCCACTTCTGGCGCCTATTTCTCAAAAGCTTGTAACTTGTAATGCAAGTGGAGGGCTCTTCTCAACACCATTGATTAGATAAGGATTTCCGCTAGTATTACATGTTACAAGCTTTTGAGCAAGCTTTTGATATTTTTGCTGCAGAAAAGGGCTATTAGAATGTTATCTGGGGTGCCGCCATTTACTCCTACTAAAGAATATTTCCGT
This sequence comes from Thaumatotibia leucotreta, assembly GCA_025490895.1. Lineage (NCBI taxonomy): Eukaryota > Metazoa > Arthropoda > Insecta > Lepidoptera > Tortricidae > Thaumatotibia > Thaumatotibia leucotreta. The sequence goes on from JALPQI010022266.1 coordinate 3,191, forward strand.
GATAACAAAATTTTAACAATGCCGTCTTTATACATTCTGGAGGTAGCTAAATACATGTATCTACACAAGAGTGAATATGTTTTGCGTCGTCCTGAACAGCGTAAAATTGATAGGGACATAAAATCTGTCTATGTAAGGCTTGCTAAGACTTCAAACTCATTGGCGGTTGTTGGCATTAAAATGTTTAACAGCCTGGATCGTGAGATCAAAGAGGCGGCTTCTTATGACCAGTTTGTTAAGAAATTGAAAGCTTTCTTGATAGAAAAAGCATTTTTTACGGTTCGGGAGTTTTATAGTAAATATAACATTAAATAATTTGAATTCTGATATTTTAGTGACATTAATGTTAATTTTTATTATACTTATGAATCTTATGATTGTATGACATTATTTATTTCTAATTTGAATTGCAATGTATTTGGGTTATAATATTTTTATTGGATTTATGTAGTAGGTTCTATTAATATGGTTAGTTGATTAATAATTGTGACATTTTATATTCATTTAATTAATTTTTCGTTATTCTTATTATTTTTTGTTATTCTTAATTTGAAATATGATGTAATTAGGATTTTGATTTTTATTGATGTTTATTAAGTATAGTATATTTTATTTGTATGATTGTATAATTGACTATTGACATGTGTTTTTTACATTAAAGATATTGAATTTGAATTTGAGAAATAGGCCTCTGGACGTAGTTCTCCCATATCATGTGCATGGACGCATTAAAGTGCCCATAATCGCCTCGCTGGGCTATCGGATTGGAGATCGCAGTAGTGTGTCCACTATAATAATGCTACTGCTGCCCAACGTCAATCTTCTTTAAACGGATATTCATTGACACTTCGATCCCTTAGTACTTTGGACTTTGTCACAGTGACAATCAACATGCAAGGTGCTAGAAACCTCATGGTTATAGGTAAATTCACCAAAGCTGGCACGAATGGATCGAGTAAGTGACAGAAAGTATCTATGTGTGGATGTCAAAATAACAGTAGATACAGGTTGGTATAGCAGGGCCGCATACATACAATGATAGATGTCATTCATTTCATTAATTAATTTGTGCCAGCTTTTGTGAATTTACCTATACTATGACAAAATACGAAATGGTGCCTAAATCAATTTCCGTGACTGTACCTATGCCCCCCCATTATATGCATCCACGTACATGTTCAGTCAAAATAAATGAAATGACGCGTACCTGCAGCAGCATGTAATCAAATAAGAACTGTGGTGCAGCGTGAGACAGTTTGCCGATAAGCCGACCTTGCGGTTTGATGTTTTCTTTGGACACGCGTTTCATGATGTGCTTGATGCGTTGTAGGGAATTGCCGCGCACACGCATTAAAGCAGGCACGCGCTCGCCGGATTCGTTCTTCCAGCGCGAGTATAGGCAGTATCTGTGAACAAATATAATCAGTTTCAGTTCAGATATAAAATGAAAGATATATATATATAATAGAATGATTTACACTTTCGAACGCGACGCAAGCGTTATGGAAAAACTGTCACTGGCGTCCGGTGATAGCATGACTAGAAATGAAATGGTCCTTGCAGAATCCCGTGTACAGACCTAAAGCATCATGCTGTTGGTTATAACAGATGATAACAAAAATGGGATTACTTTCCGTAGTTACATACAGGCAAAAGAGGCGTACAAAAGGATAATTAAATATGCTTGTGGTTGAGAGTGATAAAGAAGTGACACAAGTAAGGTATTATTTTCGAAACATATGTTAATAACTGATGCAAATATTGGCCTGTAATCCCATTTAAAATGATTAACTTGAAACTATTTATTCTTTATAATACCTTCAGGAAACTTTTCTTGTTCTTGACATTCTAAATGTGATATAGGATAATAATTGGAGCAGCAGTTAGAATACATTTCTCACCACCACAATTCCCGTGGGTGTCGTAAGAGTCTAAGGGATTTCAAGTGTCACTGACCATGTATTTATTGAAGATTGATGAAGGGCAGCAGTATCATCGTGGACACATTACTGCGATCGCCAACCCGCTTGCTGAGCGTGGCGATTATGGGCAATTGCCTCCTAATGCGTCCATACGCTTAGATAAAAGGAGAAACCATTGTCCAGCAGTATAGAGATAATAATAGTAAACACAACGTAATTACCTGCATTGATATGGGTAAAGTTTGAGCAGCGTGTACACTTCCTCAGCCATGCAGCAATTGCCCTCCATGAGTGTGAGTGCTGGTAGGATGGCAGCGTCGAGCACAGTCAGGGCTTCATGCTGCAATGGATCCTCCTTCAGCGAACGCGATGTTCGCAGAATACGTATCACCTGAAAACAGATTGCGTTTAAAGCCTTTAGGCAGTGTCACACTATGTAATACTTATATTAGATTTTTTTTTTATTACATGTTATCTTTGGTATTGTATAATTTAGGACTTTTCCCAGAATCTCGCCCTTTACTTCCCTTTTTTTGGTATTTGATTATGATATTGGATATTAAATAACAACCAACAGCAACTGACATATTGCAAATTCTTAAAAATAACAACTATCTAATACCTAAACCCAATAAGATTATATTTCAAAGAAGCTGTAAATTACAGCACAAATGATGCATTGAAAAACAGTATTAACCTTTTGGACGCCAACGATTGATATATTGGCACCGCAGGTTTAACGCCAAAGACCGATATACAAGTCATGTTCCACAGAGCAATATAAGCCTACACGCATGTGCATAAAGTTCAAAGTTTTGACATTTTGCTGACGTGGCGTCTTAGTTACAGCTTTTGTATTTGACGTGGCTTCGAAAAGGTTAAATATGTTATTAGACTTTTTAGTAACACGTATACTTTGTCTCAACTCAACTTACCTTGTACATCAAAATGGGATCATAGTGAAGTGAAGGCCCCAATATAATCAGTGCAGGGATGACGGTTTCCTTTATGTCTTCAAATGTTACGCAAGCAGGAGGGGCTAACGGAGATGTCAAAGGAGGGATAGGTGTTCCCATTATTTTTGGAGCGACACGACAGTGACTGCAAAAAAAAACAGGATTAGTATTATCTCAAAGTACTACTTCGTAAACAGAATATGTCTTGAATGAAGTGTCGTAATCATGTTGTTATCACTTCGTCACCCATACCGTGGGCGTTAATTACTTATTTATGATACAAGTGTGGAAAGTAGGCTTTTTTCAGGACAAGTGTTGGTGACTATAAAACACGAGCGAAGTGAGTATTTTAAAACCGACGCGAGTATATTTGAACATGTGTATGATATAACATATTACAATGTATTATGTGAAGAAAATGATGTTGATGATGCTGATAATGCATTAACCACACTATCTCAGCAGTACCAACCAGGCCGTGCCGAAAAGTACTATGAAAATTCATTCCTGCACACGTGCGGAAAACTATCATTTTCTGTGCATAAGTTTACCCTTAAAAAGAGCAGTTTCTGAGTATATGGGTGAATCAACTTTTTTCTGGCTGTTATTGCCATGGTTACGATCGCCTGAGTCACGCTGGTTTTATGCAAAATTATGCTACTTTAATTAGGCAAACATGCAAGTAGTGCATGTCTGTAGGTGGCACATCAAGGAAAGGGCTTATTAACACCAGAAAAATGTATGTTGGCATAGTTTAAAGTAGCATAATTTTGCATAAAACCAGCGTGACTCAGGCGACCGTAACCATGGCAATAACAGACAGAAAAAAAGGTCATTCACCCACATACATACATACTTTTAAAACTTGCTGAAAAAAGCCCGGTTAACTAACTAAACTATAGATTTACCCCCTTATTCATAAACGTTTGTTAACTTAACAAGCCGCTAATAATTGTTTGTCCCTTTCGGTCTTAACAATGTGTCCATAAGAACAAAAGGGACAAACAATTATTAGCGGCTTGTTAAGTTAGCAGACGTTTATGAATAAGGGCCTTAATATGGCGCTTACTTTCTATAGAGCGGCTCTACAAGCGCATGCAGCATGTGCGCGAGCGCTTGCGCCGGACGCTCGGCCAGGCCCGCGCCGGCGCCGGCGCCCGGCAGCCGCGCCGCCAGCGCCGCGAACTCGCGCCACGCCGTCACCTTCAGCAACGCTTCGCTTAGCACCAGCTTCTGGTTGCTCCAGTAATGTTGTAACAGGATTATATAGATGTAATATGGCGCTTACTTTCTGTAGAGCGGCTCTACAAGCGCATGTAGCATGTGCGCGAGCGCTTGCGCCGCCAGCGCCGCGAACTCGCGCCACGCCTTCACCTTCAGCAGCGCTTCGCTTAGCACCAGCTTCTGGTTGCTCCGGTAATCATGTTGTAACAGGATTACATACATGTTGTTCCCGCTTGAACCCTTCGACAAGCTCAGCTGGTCCTAAGTTTCCTAACACATTAAAACTTAGGTACAGGCATTGCACTCAGTAAATATGGGATAGGCACTAACCTGAGCAGACGGCTGTGACACACGAAGATTCCGGTCTTTCTTCAGCTGGCCAGCAACTCCTCGACCTTGGGAGCTCAGGAGGCACTAAATATCAACTGTTTTTCCACAATTTTCACCGAAATGCCGATTTAGGAATATAAAATGTGCGAGACGCACACGCGTTGCAGCCAACGCCCGATTTTTAAGTGAATCACTCTCAGTTTTTTCACATCTACCACCGAATTTGCTCGGCATTGACCCACCCTCATATTTAAAGATTACAATGCCTGAACACATGTAATACATAGATGTAATATGGCGCTTACTTTCTGTAGAGCGGCTCTACAAGCGCATGTAGCATGTGCGCGAGCGCTCGCGCCGGTCGCTCGGCCAGGCCCGCGCCGGCGCCGGCGCCCGGCAGCCGCGCCGCCAGCGCCGCGAACTCGCGCCACGCCGTCACCTTCAGCAGCGCTTCGCTTAGCACCAGCTTCTGGTTGCTCCAGTAATCCTGTCATAACATGTTCACTAATAGTATTTTTTCTACTCGTCGACTGTAATGTTTGAATTAAAATTACGTAGACAAAATTATTAGTACATTGTACATCAAGGGAAGTAAGTACGGAATTGCTAACGAGAGTGTTAGAAGCCCGACGCCGTTAGGAGGAGGGCTTTTATGACTCGAGTTAGTATTCCGCTTACCGACCGTGATGCATACAATGTTTTTCATCACACTTGCGGACAAAAAAAAATTTTAATACATAATATTATTAAATGACGTACTGACATTCACTTTTCTATTACTCCCGCTACGCACGCAAGCAATGGCGCTCTTAGACAGCAAGTGTGATGAAATAGTATTTTGTGTAGTAGATCCACCGAAACGAAGTGCAGATCCCGAAATGGATGTCTTTTTTGCTGTCACGCGTTTGGTCAAATTCATTATAGTTGCCCACAGAGTTATGTAATGAGTTTATTGTAGTTGCGTAGCGAAATCAATGTATATGTACAGTCAAGGGCATAAATATGTATACACTTTTTTATCTCATGCCGTTAAAATAAGGTGCAAAAGTGTAGACATATTTTAGCCCTTGACTGTATGTGATTATAATTTTGTATACATAATCTTAATACAAACATTACAGTTGACGAGAAAAAAAAAAAAATTAAATATTAAACTAATAGTACATTGTGCATCAAGGGAGGTAGTACGGAATTACTAACGAGAGTGTTAGAATCTTTGAAAGGCTTTTATTACTCGAGTTAGTATTCCGCTTACCGACTGTGATGCATACAATGTTTTTCATCACACTTGCCGACAAAAAAAATAAGCTTTAAGTCAATAGTATATTACTATAGAGGACGGGAAACAAAGGGTTACAGGCCAAGTAGATATATCTGGCCGAAGGAACTGAGGCCAGATAGGAATACCTGTTGGTGCTACCGTTTTACCTGGCCCCAATTTCACCACATTGACAAGTGATACAATTGTAAATTTACTGTTTCTGTAGCCTGGGGCGTCTATAGGCTACAGTTACCGATTACCATCGGAAGGGCCGTGCGTTTGTTTGCCACCAACATAAAATTTAGCGCAGGAACTTTAATAAATCAGCAGTAAATAACTACTTTTTTGCGAAGCAAAATTACAATTGTCACAAAAAACTCGACAATTGTAGCGAAATTCCGACATATGCCGAACCTCATGTCAAGATTTAATGAGAATTGTACTAAACCTTGCGACAATTGTCACGGAATTCGGAAAATAAAAAGTAGTTTATTAACGATTTAAAAACGTTATTAGAAATAATTTTATGTTGGTTGCAAACAAGCACATGGACCGCCCGATAGTAAGCGGTAGCCGTAGCCTACGGAGGCCTGTGACGTCAGTAACAGTGATATTTTACAATTGTCAGACTTGTAATTATGGTGAAACAGGCCACTGGTGGTATAGACATTAGTTCTTATGTTATTTTTTTTCTGTGGCTGAATGTCAAGACATAGTGTCACAATTTGACGTTTCAAAACAAAAGACAGTTTGTTTGCAGTCCTAGGTGTGAAATTAATACATGAAATCTCTTTACATATCATCTTAGCATATGCCACCGGATATATAGTATTTCCGGGTTTAATTTAAAGTAAGTAACATCAACATTCCGTAGCAAGTTTGAGAAAAATATTATTAAATGACGTACCGACATTTCTATTACTCCTTAGGAAATTTCACTTGTCTATTACTCCCGCTACGTATGCAAGTAATAGCGCGCTTAGACAGTAAGTGTGATGAAAAGTGTATTTAGTTACTACGTGCAACATGTTTTGGACAGCCTAGGTATTGATTATCAAGCACTGAACCCGCGAGCACGCGTCGCGAGTACGAGCTTGTGTAAGCGCCGCCCTCGCGAGTCGTGACGCGTAAACGCGGGCTCTGTGCTTGATACATGTATAATATGGCACGTATTACATTATGTACATACCTGGGATAACTCGGGGCATTTATACGAAAGTGATGTAGCAAAATATTTCATCGACTAAAAATATATCGATGTTACTGTGAATGACAACATCAAAATGTTATTCGCCATAAATAAATATTAGGTGCTTACTTTTCAATTAAAATAAAAAATAAATTTAAACGGGTAGTTACTCGTTTAATTTAAAATAGTTTTCAAAATATGAAATTAATATTAAAATATCAATATTTTAATTGTCATTTTGATTAAAATGGCATCTGCATACAAGAGGCCCGATATCAGATACGACATCGAACCTCTGTACTGTAATCGAGAATGTTCAATAAGCACATCTTTTATTATAATTATATCGACATATTTTTAATCGATATCAAATCCCTATAACTTGCCCCCAGTTATCCCAGGTATGATTATGTATAATATGACAGTCATGTTTATTAATATTGAATAAAAAGATAACAATCTCATTACCTGTGGATCTGCCTTTTCTTCAACAAATTCTGTGGGAGCATTAGCTTGAGGTCCTTTAGTGGATACAATGTTGATTCTGCGAATGTAATCCTGCACTGCTTTGAATTCTTTATCTGCTTCTTTGGCCATTATAGTATCATCAGGGCGCAACTGTAAATAACAATATGTTTTAGAACATGCTTATTACAGGTGATTTGATATTAATCAATGAGTCGCAAATTGTAGATTGATAGATCCTATGCAATTCAACATCTGATTTAGACATTACTCCTCAAATATTTGTTCCTTCTCCTCTTCTGTATGTTAAATGAAACATACAAATTAATAATAGATAAGATATAAGTTATTAATTTCTGGTATCAAAGCAGTGAATCCCAAAGTTGCAAGAAAAATGCAAAAGCCAACTATATCTAGAGAGACTCACAGTAATTGGATAGTTCTAGGCTGACTAGAGCTATTTGGTTGGCATTGATACTACTGTCCTTAATTTCTATGAGTTAAATTTCCAGATGTTTACATGATTTGTTACAAAATTAACAAAAGGATTAAAAATGTTGAAATATAATACATGATCTTTTCAACTGATAATACAACTTATAATAAATAATAATACTTACCCACGGATAAATGTTATCAAGTGCTATAACTTGATGCTGTAATAATAGAGCTATAACTGTCATCAGTGGGGGTGGTTCTTCATATTTATCAAGAACTTCCATATTCCCAAGTTTGAATCCTAAAACTTCTGAGATAACTTGCGGATCTCCCATGTAATTTTTTATAAGTGATATGAATAAAGTGTCTAAATGCGGACGAGCTTCAAAAGACTCTAATATAATGTCTAGAACTCTGTTTGGATCTAAATTGAAACAACCTGCAAACATAAATATGAATAGCATTATATAGCAAAAACTACCATTCAATAACAGTATTCATCAATCTGAAATTTGATTGTTCATAAGTGCCAAAGTACTTAAATATTTTTATAGTAAACTTAAAATTTTTTAGGTATTATGTGCATCTTATTGTTTCAAAGTTATTGCTGATTTAGAAATAAAGTTCTTTGATGTATTAGCCATACCTATAAGTGATTGAATGATTTCTAATAACCCTTTCCATTCTGTCTCTTCAGTGACCTCTTGATTTAGCTCCACAATCAATTTAGCATATCCTTCACTTTCCTCTCTGAATAAATTAAATTTCCGTTGTTTATAACTGAGGAAAAAAATCAATAGGTTAAACTTTAGAAAAGGATTAAAAAGTCAACAAATGTTCATTGACTTTTTACTGTGTCCTATTATGTTACAAAGTAATATGTACTTACTACAACTTCGTCTTGATCTTAATAAATTTGGTGTAAAAGTTTTTGTTTTTTAAAGTGCCAACATCCTGCAAAGTATCAATCTCCAATCTCTCCTTCAATAGCTTGTCAGATATGAAGGATTCTAATTCTCTCACAACATAGCAGAAGTTGGAACGCTCCTCACTCTGGATGTCGGAACAGGTTTCTGCGTCAAGTACACACACCACATCCAGTACTATTGATGGTATATCTGCATGTAAAGCCTAGAAAATACCAGACATCAATAATTTCAGAGCAAGCATATCCATTTAAATAAATGCTTCTCAAGCATAATATCAACAATTTATGTGTAACTTGTACAGTACATATTTCCACTATTTATAAAATGGATCCATCCCTACCATAAATAGTGTGGGTCTCCTTCATTGGGTAAGAGTAAATTAGCTTAAAGCATAATTTCGTACTTGCATAAATAAATAACATGTTTATTATCCTGTAGTATTATTTTTTCTGTGGCTGTGCAGTGTTTTACTACTACTGCTTTACATCAATCCTCATTTTTGCAAAAAATTTAAAGAAATAAACACTTACACATATTTCACGCAGTGCAGACAAAACTGCATCTTTCTTTAGAGCTCCTCGCAGACCGCATAGTAGCAGATCGTAAATGTTCTCAGACAATCCAGATAGCTTTCCAGACTTTGTCAACAATGGACTCTTTTCTTCATCTTTGATAGACTGTGTCACAGTTTTAATACTAAAACAATCATTTACAACGTTAAGGCCATGTATAATGAGTTGAAAAACAGTATTTATGTATTCAACAACCTAATCGTTTAAAGTAAAAAGTATAAAAATACCTATTATTTCATGATAAACTAACAGGAAATAAATAATCTATGGCTATGTGGCTAATTTAACATGGATGTTTAAATGTATTGCGTATCGCCGTAGGTACATAATTAAGATGATTTTGTATCTTACGAATCCTCATTACGAGTTAATAAACAAAGGTTACGCATTTTATAACATGCGGTAGATGTTGCAAACAAACAATTCGGGTGTGAAACATTAAGTAAAAAATTTTACTTACAATTGTTCCTTTCCTGATTTCTCCCAAGTTTTACAATATTCTGATACGAACTTAGTAAATGATTTCATCATGAAAGCCAAAAATAAAATCTACAATACTATGAAAACAGCGAAGCAAACGCCTCCACGGCCATGACGGTAAGAATAATATTACCATAGCAAAAAATTAGAAGACAAATGTAAAGTAAAAAGAATTGATCTTATTGTCTATGGACTGTTGCTGG
>JALPQI010022267.1:0-20490 GCA_025490895.1 Thaumatotibia leucotreta
CTGTCAGTGGAGGTGCCATTGGATCACGTTAGCATTCTACTATGACACCACGCGAGAATTTTCTCTTCTAGATTTGGGTCGGCAACCCAGCGACGTATAAACTTTTAACTGACGAGTAAGGAATCTCACAGACGTCATAACGTATCATCTCAAATTTAAGTTTGGGTAAGGTTGCGATTATTTTTGTATTTCTGAAAATCATTTCGATAAATTAAATATTAACCCCCTTATTCATAAACGTCTTCTAACTTAGTAGACCTCTAAGTATTGTTTGTGCCTTACGGTCTTATCAATATGTATATAGTATCGCTAAGTTAGGAAGCGTTTATGAATAAGAGGGTTAGTTGTTCACCATACCGGATCTATCTATTCAGCCCGTGTCCACCCACTGCTGGGTATAGGCCGCTTCTTTATTACGCCACTTTCCTTGGTCCTGTGCTAGTCGCATCCACTACTTTGTTGCGGTCGATGTCTGACGAACGTGTCGGGGTTGACCTTTAGTCTACGATGCATAGACCACTCGTCGTACATTACAATACCGGATCAGATTGGACTAATTCAACTTATCCTATTGGAGCGCAGTAAAAGTTTTAAATAACTTCCTCCCGCGGACGGTCCGTCTGTGGAATGAGCTCCCTGCCGAGGTTTTCCCGTTGGACTACAGTATGGGGTTCTTCAAAAGAGGAGTGTACAAGTTCTTATTGGGTCGGCAACGCGCATGTGACACCCCTGGGGTTGCAAGCGCCCATAGGCTACGGTGACTGCTTTCCATCAGGCCGTATGCTTGTTTGCCACCGACGTGGTATAAAAAAAAAAAAAAAACTATCTTCGTCCGGTCTAGATGGGTTTTGGATTTCCTCCAAGTATTCCACCGGTTTTGCGATCACTCTTAAGTTCCCTGAAATGCAGTCTAAGACCTCACTTAAATTAAATGTTGGATTCACGTGAATCTTAAAAAATCATTATTTGTGTTAAAAAGAAAAAAAAAGTAATGTCATTCGACGTAGGTAACTGATGGACTAATAATAAGTAACTAGTATATATACAATGCATGTAAAAAAAATATCTTGGTACATCTTACATCTATTGACCTAGTCCCAAGGAGGCTGACAATGCATATTCTAAGAAAGTACCTTTTTTAAGGATAAACTTTATGTACAGTAAATTATATTTTTCGGAACTAGAGGGTAAATGCATTTTTACTGTACTTTTTTGTATGATATAATTAATACAGTTTACCCCAATTGTATTTTTTTTTCGCATTATACTTGTAAAATACGTTGTAAATGTCAATCGTATTGAAATGCCCACTTTGAACAGCTACATCATAAAATTAAATAACTGTTAATGAAGAAACTAGGCAGTGAGTACTGCAGTAGATCTCAATTTACCAATCACTATCTCATTAAAAGTATAATTATAAACTGGTACCTATACAAAGGCTCCATTTTCAATCAGTACTGAAACCCGTAACGTGAGAACTGTGAATACAACCATTGGACTTACTAATGGATCAATATCGATACAAATAGACAATCCTAAAGAGGATATTCAAATTTATAAAGTACGATGTGATTTAATATTTACTATGAAATTAGTTATTTATTTAATCTTTATTGCACAATAAATAAAGTACATAAGGCGGACTTAATGCCATAAGGCATTATTTACCAGTCAATCATTAGGCCAAACAGAAATTAAAAGAATTGGTGCGGTGAAAGACACAAGTAAAAGAAAATTAAAACAGCAAACAAAAAAAATACTACTAAGTAAAAGTACTATGTTAATAATATACAAATACAACAAATTACATAAACAAATATACAAATTACATGAAATAAATTGCACACAGTCGTGTACTATAATAGAATCTCGTCCCAAAGTTAGGCCACGAAGATTGCTGAGCACCGTACTCGACCGAAAAGCTTGATTATAGCACTATTGCGTATAATACTTTTTCTACTAGTCAGTTAAAGCAAGTACTAATAACACATGCACTAGTAATGAAATATAACATCCATGGTTACCCATTCTACCAATTGTATGTAGTTTTATTGGTTAAAGCTGCAATATCATCAGCAAATCTAACTAATGTTACTCTTTCTCTATTTATCTAAATGCCTTACTCTTTTACTGTCTCCGTAACTTTCAGGCGACCTCTATGAACATGATAATATGAGTGACGATATTGAGCAGCTCTATCGTAATCCTTGCTTTATTTTACTACTTCTACTTCTTCTCTTCTTCTTTTAGTAATATGTAACATCGTCCTTGTTGCACGTTGTTTTGCAACGTTGTATGTAGTTCAAGGATAGCCATTTCTCAGAGCGTTAATGGAAATCTCATTCATCTGGTCAAGTTTTTTGGAAGCGCCTAAATGATTTGAGGTTGGTTTTGCTGTATCTGACGACCGAAATTGGTACCAAAAGATGCAGCCACTCCAAAAAAAACGTGACTAGATGAATGATAAGTCCGGTTACGCTCTGAGAAATGCCCAGCCAGAAGTAAATTGGTTATCATAACAGGGCTTCATTATTTATCCGTAGATTTACCTGCGGCCACTTTATCCAAAGACGCACCATCACGTCCGCAGCCCCAAATATTTCAGGAACAAACTAGCCGGGTATAGCCATTTTTACTTGCGCCATCGCTATAGCAAATAATATTCACAACACACGTACGGAGTGGGGCTTGTTCCCATAACACACACCTATTTCGACGTATTGTTATATTCACATATTCGATGAATAGTCAACTGGTTGATCCACCCAATGAACGAGTGGGTAATGCAAATGGTTGCTCGATACACGTCAGTCGCAACCGTATAAGACGCCGCGTGGACAACGTGAGGTTAATGTATGACGAAATTGACGAACGTGTCGAGGTTGACCTTTAGTCTACGATGCATAGACCACTCGACGTAAATTATTTTTATATCATTTTTGAAATTAAACCTAGAACGTAATGACATAGAGCTAACATTTCAATATTTGGTATAGAGTCGAGTCGTCGTTGAGATGTTATAAAGTGCGGATACCTTATAACTGTATACAGCAGTAGACTTAAATAGGCTAATGATGTGTGTGTATAAATTTGCATAATATATCTGCAAGTCTATAAAATTAGTTCAGGTGGGAAGCATTCTCAATGTCTTACTCTTAAAGTACTTTTATTGTTTTAAGTCAAAGTTAATTGTTTTTATGTAACTTATTGTGAGTGCTACTGCACTCCTGTTATTATCAAACCGCGATGAGAAAGGGATTCGAAAGTACTGTTGACACAATAGTGTATAAGTCAGTCTAGGATATATTCATGGTTATATTCAAATATTCATAGTTTATGTGCGGAAACTTACGGACAATAGATTCATTAATTACTCACTACATCTATAAACAACTCTTTTCTTGGTAAATGTTGTGTCATTTGTTGTGTCAACAGTACATTCGAATCCCCTTCTGATTCCGGTTTGATAATATTAAGGTACAGGCCGGCCATGTATCCTATTTTTTCTTTAATATTGTAAGCCTTGTATTTTGTTGGTGTGTATTATAAAAATAAAATAAAAAATAAACAAAACAAATTCTCGTGCCGTAAAGCAACGGATACCGGTCACAAGTCGTTCGCTCCGGCCATCTGTTCTCGGCTACGTGACAATTCGAGTGACGCGACATGTGCTGCTGACGGCCGATTATGTAACTTCGAGATACAGCCGATTATCACTGTCGCTAAACTGCTCGCCGAGCATAATTGTAACTTGAGACAAGTGACGGCGGAATGCTAATTATGACGAGTTAGGACATAATTAGGTGAATCAACTTTTTTCTGTCTGTTATTGCCATGGTTACGGTTGCCTGAGTCACGCTGGTTTTATGCAAAATTATGCTACTTAAACTATGCAAACATGCATTTTTCTCATGTTGTGAAGCCCGTTCTTGGGCCACCTACAAATGCACTACATGCATGTTTGCATAATTAAATTGTCATAATTTTGCATAAAACCAGCGTGACTCAGGCGACCGTAACCATGGCAATAACAGACAGAAAAAAGTTGATTCACCCAATTAGACCCCATTATCTTAACACACTGACATTAATTTTTCGCAGACATTTAATAGTACATTGTGTATCAAGGGCGGTAAGTAAAGGATTACGAACAAGAGTTATAAGTCGGCAGTAAGATTACATTTGCGACCACCCCAATCGGTTTCTAGCAATAATTTTCGTTATTTCAAAATTTTCTCCATGTCTCTTTTATAGGGATCTTTTTGAAATCTAAAATAGAAATTTAAATATCGTTTCTATAGCCAGCCAAAGAAAATTTTTTTTAATAATTCACCACATTTTTTTATGGATAGCGTTTACCTGGGTATGCTGTGAGGTTACCTTGTGTTTTTTTATGTGACGTAGGTAGACAACTGAGCTCTCAGCCCACCTGATGGAAAGCAGGAACTGAGGCCCATGGACATAGTGACCAAAAAATCACCTATGCGCTACCCTGAGGACTTAGATGGATTTCCTCTGTCTATGCCAGTAATTACACCGGCTATCTTACCCCCAAACCGGAACACAGTTACTAACTACTTAGCGGCAGGTTAACGGGCAAGACGGTGGTAGCTACCCGGGCGGACCATACACGAGTCCTACCACCAGCGGCGTATTATGTAGACTCGTAAAAGATTTCCCAAAATTCGGTGTGCCCTATGATAATAATACAATATCATAAGATGAATGATGAAATATGAAAGACCCTTGTTCAGCTTAATCAATAGTAACGATTCTATTGATGTTATAATATACGTAACCTCTTGTCCAATAACACAAAGGCCTATAATGTTTCAATTATAAGTTATACCCTGCCTTTAATCAAACTTCAACGTCTTACGGATTCCGGTAAACGAGTTAGGAATACAGTAGGAGCGTTTTAACGTGGAACGATTTCCATACAAAACAGTCTTGGTTTTTGTATTACGCAATATAAATCTGTTTATAACTTTAAAATAAAATACTAAAAATACATGTTATACTTGTAATAATGTAATCAAAAAGGAAACAGATAAATATTTATTTATTACAAGTTATAGGTTTTTCGATCGCCTTATATTTGAACGGCCGGCCCCATACAAAAACAATTTTTTCATTCAACTTTTTTCTTAAATTCTTCATTTTTTTAGGCTTAATGATGATCCAGAGTTTAATCATTCGTCGTCGTAGCCGTCACGTTCTAAGGGTGCGGCTCCACTCCACTGACGCGGAGCAGAGCGGAGCTGTGCAAAATTGACCAATTACATTCAACAAATTCGATTTCGAAACACTGTGATGCGGTCTCATTGGCCGAGCTCCCACAGCTCCGCTCCGCTTCGCGTCAGTGGAGCCGCACCCTAAGAAGTATGCGAGAGCGGAGGTGACGTAGCACGATGAATGGTAAACTCGCGACCATTATAAGCCACCAGAATACAATATTAAAAGCCCTTAAATGGAGCACCTTTAAATATTAAATGTCATATAGATAGGTACCTACCTATAAGTGTTAATACATAAAAAACGATCACTCACCAAATATTTAATAAAACAATATCAGTTGTTCCACAAAATATGGATCACCTTTATTTTTGTTACAATATGTACCTACACGTACACTGAACTTTTTAGTGCCAACGAATTACTGATTTTTTTTTATGTCTTAAAACTCATTTATTTCACAAACATTAAAATAATACAGTCTTTCAAAATCCACAACACAGGTTTCGTCAGGGAATCTTACTGTATTGAACATCTTCCCGTTCATAACATTAACAGTTATACCCGTAAAATGTCCTTATGGCATCCTTTATTTTAACTATTATAAGTTCAAATATATTCTAAAACATTGGTAAACAACCTTTTCCCTAATTTGACACAACCTTCATGCACCAAAATGAAAGCTAGATCACAGATTACTTACAATGCACGATGAGATAGGCAAGACAAAACTATAAACGATTATGTAGGTACCCATTACTTTGCAGTGGGGTGTAGAATGCGTGCTCTAAATCCATATAAAACTGGTGCATTAAATTTTTCACAACTCTATGCTGTAATAGACCTTCGCGAAAATCTTGGCAGGGAGCTTGTTTCGTGCCGGCCGTGTGGTGACGGCTGTAAGAATACATTCATCACCACCCCAACTCTTCCCACGGGTGTCGTAAGAGTAGACTAAGGGATTGAAGTTATTCTCGTATAGTGTCTCTGACCATTATTTGATAGAAGTTTGATGATGGGCAACAACAGCGTCTTCATATTGAACACATGACTGCGATCGCCAATCCTCTTCCCCTGCGTGGTGATGGTGACTATGGGCATTTACCTCCTTATATGTCTATACGCATAGTTCATAGGAGAGGCCTATGTCCAGTAGTGGAATGAGATAGGCTGATGATGGTGTGTGAAATTAATCTTTACGTATTGCCGTGATAGCACTAAAGATGCACTGCGTCATCAACGGGAATGAACTGTAGGCTATCCGTCTGCTTATTATTGTCAAACTAGTTTGCCACGTATAGTATAGTTCGGGAAATATTATTTGCTTATGCGTTAACACTTACTAGATAATCAGGCGTCTAGCACTTTTCTATTGTTAATAATGCAAAACAAAAGGTCGTACATAAGTAAGATAACAGTCGATCAAATAATATTTCCCGAACTAAATAATTTAGTAAGGACTATGTAATCTGTGCCCAAACCAACACGTCTCCAGTCTAACACCCCCTAATATCCCCATTTAAGAGATAACGCCCGCAGATAATAATAATCACCCCCCGTTTTACCTACACTTTACTGCTATTCCCCCATTTGTAGTTAGGCTAACTAGTAATATTTGACGAGAAAGTTAAGTACGTTGTTATCCCGAACAGTATGAAAAGGGTTAGCAAATTTAGCTATGATTGTTTTTGTAATGGTGGTCATTGTCATTATGGTTATAATTACGGAATACGATATTAAAAAGCTAGTTATGTGATGTGTATTTTTTTCTAGTGTAATTTTAAATGAACTGACAATAAATACACAATTACTTTAAGCACATTTTCCGCTTGGTAATTAATACAATAGAATATAATTTTATTTTGTATTAAATATTCATCGTTTAGTAAATTATATGAACAAAAATAAAATTTTATTAAAATTACAGAAAATAAAATGTATAACTATGCATGCCATTATTATTATTTGTATTAGGCACTTACATTATGTCAGGAATTCAAATTACGTTTTACATAGAAGGGATAAATTGATTCAATATTCTTGCAGAAAACAAACAAATTAAAAATTTTACACAGCACAGTCATATTATATTAAAACGATTACAATTGCCACACGTAAAAATTCCTATTATCTTAATAATCTTGGCAGTCATGCGAGTCTTTCTAGTAGTCAAAGTGTGTAAAAAGTTCCTGGCCTACTACCGCGAACTTCGAAATCCGTAAATTTGAATAACGTTGAAAATCCACGCTTTATAACATTTTTAGCAAAAACCGCTGAAAATAAAGTTAATGTGTATTGTATACCTACCTATAAGCCGTGGAAGCAGAATGCAAGGAGTCTACTCCACACAACTGCCATCCAAACTTCTACAATGTGTGAAATAGCCTCAAAGCGATTACTAAGAAGCCACCGCGCATTCACACCAATTAAGATTCCATACGTGTCAGTTACCATTCGTTCTGTTTGAGCGTCTGAAATACGCGGGTATGGTTCAGAACGTGCTTTCCTTTTCACATGTTGGTGGTGCAAGAGGGAAGCGGAGAGCGAGTTTCTGAAGTCCTCAAATTAGGCAGTTGTCATTGATACGATTCGGCGATCGCGATGGTGTGCAAATGTGATATCACTAAGCATGTACAGTCGACGTCAAAGACATCGTTATGGTTTAGATGCCAAACATTTATTTACACTACTTTATTGCCTTGACATTAAGGTCGTGTAAATATATTTTTGGCACCTAAACTGTAATGATATCTTTGACGTCGACGTACATTGCACTGCGAACCGTGTCGCTCATGAGGAGGTGGATATGACAACCGTCTTAGGGCATCTTTATCACAGACATTTATTTCTTAGCGTATGGCAGTTTTATATGTATTTAAGCACCTATATGTATCTATGAGTCTAGCTTATTATCGCTTGGTAACCACAACACAACACAGTCCTTATGTCAATGGGTCTATGTTGATTTATGCGAGATTGTCGCGTGGTATTTATCTATTTATTACTAGTCGGCAAACGCTAACGATTAGTCTAATCTCGACGTTTAGGTTAATATGACTGACTTGTTTTAATAAATGATGATGTCTGAGTCTAATTAAATTTTGAATTTTAAGAAAAACTTGATTTAAAGCCGATTCCAGTCAAATGAGTGAAACGAAATAGTTTTATCTATTTAGATCCTAATACAGTAGTTATTACAAGTTACAAGCTGCCACGCCACATCTTCTGGACTATACGAGTATACCTGTAATCGAAGCAAAATGGTGGCTGTCGGTTATTTTTCCACCAAAATACGAGTAGCAGTTTAAATCTTATGTTTTTAACTTTCCTTAGCTTATTTTTGTACTATACTTCTCCACTGTGTGTTTTTTCCAGTAGTTAAATGGTTTCGCTGTATTATTATCTCTGCTGAATTAATTATAAAGCAACTGCTGTAAATTCCTACACATTACTACACAATAATAAATACATGAAAATAAACTTCATAATTTGTTACGATTCCTATAAAACATTATTCAGACAAAATACGAAACAAATGCCTACCAATAGTACCAATAAACAAGCCCGCTACAGCCTGTCACATCCAGCCCATTTTAGAACAAAACGGCCAACATAATTAAAGGATATTTTGCGTAGACAATAGGTAAAACCCCCGCTCGCAGAATTTTAATTCTAAGCGTTCGGCCCTTTAGATTTGTCGTGGGAGCCGTACGTGTCCCGAATTAACTTATCTCAATTGTTTTTCCGAACTTATCCTTAATATGAAAAGGACGCATCTACTTTTTACATTATCGTTAGAACCAGCGTTTTTCGCGGATAGAACGGCCTTTTTAGATATTTTAGGGACTTCGTTGGTTCAGCGCTTCGTAGGCTTGTGATTTGCATTTTTATGTATCGATTGTTAGGATATTTGACTGTCGTATATTTTAACAAGGAGGAAGGTAAAAATACTTATTGTTTTGCGACTTAATGCTTAATGAAATACCTAGTATTTAAAATATTTTTGGTACTATCCAAATAAGTGGCACATTTTTAAAATGTGAGTCAGTAATTAGTTGTAATAATTTTGCTATTCATGGACAACGTCAGGTAAATAAATATTTCTAAAAAAATAATGTTATTTAGCAACTATATTGTTTTAAGAAAAATATAATATTTTGTTAGTACAACGAAATGGTTATTAATTATTTCATAAACATATTATTAGGCTTAGGACTTTTCATAGCATATCGTGGTTCTAAAATCCTTAGAGCTGCTATGTGTAAAATTTTCAAAGTCAAAGTCAAAGTATATAGTAATATTAAATATAATGATTAATACCTACTGTCACATCGTTACTGAGTTAATTTTAATCGAACGTTATTAATCTTAAATATCGAACTTGATTTCATAAATAGTTCATAACTAATTTCGTAATTAGGTTAAAGAAAAACTAGAAAAAGTCTTAGATCGGAAATAGCGATGAAAATGGCGAAAGTTTTTCTCGAAAGTTTCGAATCTTTCGTATAAATTACATGTAACTTCCGAACAAAAAACAAAACTGACGTTGCCTTTGAAGTAAATAGACTGCACTTCACGTTGACGTCACATAGAGCATAGATTAATGATTCGAATTTATAAGTATTTTATCATAATTTAAACTCTTTAGTCAACTGATATTGAGATTTAGTTTGAGCAAAATGAAAAGTCACGTGTTTGTACCAGAGCCAATACATTCGGAGTATCATAATTTAATAAAATAATGCAAAAAAGGATTTTACACGAAAACACTGAAAGATGCGAAAGGTTCAATCGAAGCTCTGTAACGAAAGATACTGTATTTTTGTTATTTCGTGTTATTTTCATAGCTAATCAAAACCCTGATTTCGATGACATTCGAAATTTGGCTTTTTCTAGTTTGTCTTGAACCTAATTATCTCATTTTTTTAATGGTTTCTGATATAACTAATTTCGTAAACACTATTTATGAAATCAAAAAATTTTATTATTAAAATGAATTACGTTTGATTAAAATTAACTCAGTAACGATGTGACAGTAGGTTTAAGTCATTAACGAACTCGTGCATGTTTATGATGAGCAGAGATCGAACAAATGTGCGTCATTATTCCCAATAATATGGACATAAATAAATAAAAATAAATAAACCTACTTATGACCTATTTGACACCGGTATCTATGAAAACCTTTGTAAACCTCAAAGCTTCGAAATCGAGAGATTATTCGTTTTATTATTAATTGAATCAAATTTTAAGTCACATCCATATTATTGCAAAAAATTACGCACATTTGTCCGGTCTCTGATGATGAGGCTACACGTCAGAAATTGAATCGGTAATGCTAAATTTATATAATATAATAATTATTTAAATTGCGTCGAGACGAGTAGGTAGATACTTACCGCCTTTATTCATAAAGCGTCTCATGACCTAGCAAGCTAATAAGTATCGTTTGTCCCGACAACAACAGGGGCCCATTTCTAAGAAGCTTGTAACTTGTAATACAAGTGGAAGTCACTTTTGAACACTATTAATTAGATATGGACTTTCGCTTGTATTACAAGTTACAAGCTTTCGAAAAATAGGCCACTCTTAGCGTTTGACAACTAAAGAAGCAATACACATGTTATATTGAGCGTTACAAGAAAATGAAATTAGGTATACACTTATTAAAATTTTTCTACTGTTAAAACAATTACTAGTAATGCGCATAACCATTATTTTTGCAAAAGCCCGCATGATGATAACCACACTGTATGTTCTAATCTGTTTACACTCACAGGTACAGTCGAGTTCATAAATATGTGTACACATTTCTACTTAATGTATTGGGATAAGGTACAAAATTGTATACATGTTTATGAAGTTGACTGTACTAAATAGGCGACATATCAACTGCACACCGTAATGAGCAGGTCTTAAGCCGCGGTGTCACCAGCTTTTGATCGTGCGATCACTTAATCCTCGCTAAGAGCCGATTACCGCGACACAGATCCGAAGACACTGGAAGTTACAAGAGGCTCAGATTCGTTCATGGGCATTTGTCCGAGCGTTTCAACCGCCGTGACTTCGGTGGCTACCTTATCACACGAATCCCTTGAGAGATGCAAGAACTTTTGGATATATTGATAGACGCAGTTGACAACTACAAAATATCCAAAAACATTACGAGTTACCAACGGCATATCGGGTAATAATGTTGCCAGAGTGTTGCCACCGAAGTCACAACGGTTGAAACGCTCGGAGAAATGCCCTCATCAGTATTATCATCTCACCTGAAAGTCCATTACTGCTGAATGAAGAGCTCCTAGTAAAAGTCGCTGGAAACCTTCAAGGGTGCTCCTAAGCATCGCAACCAAAGGTCATGTTGGCTGTTTTGGTTTTGTTCTAAAATAGGCTGAATCTGACAGGCTGGTGTAAATAAGCCAGTATTTATTGGTAGGCATTTGTTTCATAGTTTTCCTGGATAACGTTTTGTAAATGAGGAGATCCGTAGGTGAACTAAAGTTATTGACATAGCCCTCCGGATTAGCAAGCTGAAGTGGCAATGGGCAGGTCACATTGCACGCAGAGCAGATGGTCGATGGGGTCGAAAAGTGCTCGAGTCTCATCTGGAAATTCTTTACTGTTGAATAAATAGCTCCTAATAAAAGTCGCTGGAAACCTTGAAGGATGCTCCTAAGCATCGCAACGAAAGGTCATGTTGGCTGTTTTGGTTTTGTTCTAAAATGGGCTGAATCTGACGGGCTGGTGTAAATATGTCCGTATTTATTGGTAGGTATTTGTTTCATTTTCCGCCTGGATAATGTTTTGTATTGTGGTAACAAATTATGAAGGATATTTTGGTGTATTTATAATTCTCAGTGTTGAGGATTCATCAAGGTCACTATTAATATTAGGCTTATAATATTTTTATGTCAATAAAGCGACCATAAGGTTAATGTTAATCATGTTAATGTTGGTATTACATATAAGGCTTGCGAGTCATTGTCCTCATGTCTCATCTAGAAAGCCTAAGTCTAAGTAAGGCAAGTTTGATTAAACCACCGGAAGATGCCCTTACTCGCGTCTTAGAGGGAAACTACCAGTTTCCGGTAAGATTTACTGACAAACTTCACATCTTGGCACGCATGACACCCTTAGGGTGACAGATTCATGGCAAGGTCGTTCAATAAGTATCTTAGTTTTTGAAGTATCTACATTGGAAGTAGTTTACCTTCGAGTTTTATTACTCTTTAAGCTTAGTGACACAAAATAATTCTTTAAATATGAATTTCAGGTTTATGGTGTTTTACAATGATTTTTTTCTAATCAAGAAATACTATTACGAGGTGTCCGGACGATATATATCAAAAATATTGTATTGTTTATTATCAGCTGACTTGAAAAATCCATATTAATTAGTTTAATTACAATATTTCAGAAGCATACTAAAAACGGAACCTTACTCGCAAGCCTACACTGTCAGCATAATTAAAAAAACTTCTTCCATACTAGAATATTAAGTTAATTATTTACTATTGTAAATAAATATATGAATACCTAATTTTTTTCAACTACGTTGTTCACATTTATATCCAGGTATGCAATGGGTAACAGTAACTTTGTGGCTTAAAATATTTACATGTAAATTCATGTGTTTAATTTGGAGTTGGCAAGTACGCGATGGCTTGCAGCCAACTCAATCGTATAACTAATTTACTTGTACAAAGCCTATTTTTCACAATACTTTCATGTTTGTATAGTAAGTAAAATTATGTTTATTCTTTTACTCTTTTACTTTCTCCGCAATTCTTACCACACAAGTTGCGATACCAACCTTGTCACTGCAACAGATACCTACTTATATACCCTTAGATGTAATATGCTCAGATTCAACGTGCATTCATTAGTATATTAATTAATAGCATAGCATATTTATTTATCTATTTATACAGTTTCTACTAAGCTACAAATCGGTGTAATATGAGTATATAGAGAGAGCCTAAACACGAGGTAGGAGGAGATGAGAGGAGAGTGGGTAGGGATACTAATATAATCTCTATCTCCATTCTCCAGCTCTATAACTTTTAAAAAGTATTCCATTCCACACACCCGTATGAGCGACATTTTCGCGTCTCCCCTTTTTTCTGAAAAAAAAAACACACGTTTTGGCATTTTTCGAGTCGATTTGTGTAAGATGTCCCAAGTTATTTGTTTATTTTATTTTTGACATATTTTGCAGAATGATAAACTCTAAACCTACCAAACCCTCCTTACTCTAAATACCTAACCTCTAAATGATTTGTGCTTGTGCAGAACAAGGTAGACAATTCTAAGGAATCCTCCTCAAAACACAATATACTCCTAATATACTCGCACACTTTACCTCATTAAGATTCCACGAAGCCCTTTCTCGCGTAAAATTCCCCCAGTGTCACCAAGACAAATCGTGGTTCACTAATGTAATTTCCGAGGAACCTTAAAACTATATACGAAGACGGTGGTTCCGTCGCGTCAAATTGAGATGACGGAGGGCCGCGCATCGGCCTTATGACGGGTGCTCGCTTTGCGGGTTGCGTATTCAGTCTGACCTACTGTCCTAATATTTACGGCAGAGAAATTGTAATGACGAAAATGAATAATATTTTATTGACTAACTAGCGACCCGCCCCGGCTCCGCACGGGTACTATACCTACATAAAAACCTTCCTATTGAATTACTCTACCTATTAAAAATCTCATCAAAATTCGTTGCGTAGTTTTAAAGATTTAAGCGTACAATGGGACATAGGGACAGAAAAATTGACTTTATTTTATACTATGTAGTGAAAATATAATTGTGAGTGAGTGAAACGTCCCACTTTGTCGTTTGCCATAAAGCCGTTTAGTCAGTTTATTCATATGAAGATAAAAGGAAATCTCGTCTTTATGGTAAGCGACAAAGTGGGACGTTTTATTTAACGGTTAAACTCACGTACATTTAACCACTACACTCACTGGGTGCGACATGTTTGGGAGAGCCTAGGTCTCCATTATCAAGCACTGAGCCCGCGTTCACGCCAAGCGACTCGTGAGCTTGGCATGAATGCGGGCTCAGCCATTTCTATACTAATGAAATAAAACTATGAAAACGGATAAACTCGCGTATATTAACTAATTTCGTTTTCATAGTTTTATTTCATGAGTAATCCTCGCGGTAACCGAAGAAAACATTTCTATACTACTTAACAAAGTACCCGGCAGGCTTATTTTATCAGATAAATAAATAAAAAGCCACATAAACCTAAAATTGTATACGAATTTTATTCATGACATAATACATATTGTTACGTTCGTGAACATGTTTCAGGAGCCTAAAAACGACGGTATCTGGGGTGAATTTTCGATTTTGTAGTATGTGAAAGAGGACCTTCTGAAAAGGCATTACAGCCTGCTGAAAACGCTTCTAACGTGTCTAAAATCACATTTGTAGTTTTTATCATGCCACCGGCCTAACAATATGTTTCAGCACAAATGGCGCTGTTTTACATGCTAGTGCGAGAAGTGGTTCATTTTACGTAAAGTCGAAATCTTTGTAGGGTCATTATGTATCTACTGAAAAACGTCCTACGATACACGTGCGAAAACTAAATAAATAAAAACGAAATACTAAATACGTAACTCGTGTCGACTTAAAGCACTCCCTTCGGTATTGCTTTAATTTATCTCCACTCGTTTCAAACTTCATTTCTTTCGCACTTGTGTCCTAATGTACTAATTTACAACTTCAAGTACCCCTAAATAAAATACCTGATACATTTGCACGCTGCATCCTATATAAACATAAAGTATCCATATATCCATCCAACCAACCGTTGTAACAAAACGTAAAATAAAATCCGAAACGCGATAATTAGCGTCCAACGCGCCTGCATTAACCGTCACAAAACCGCAGGCCTCTACATTTCCCATTTTGCCGCAATTCGCTCCGTTGCTTTTTTTCCTTCTATTTCGTATAAAACTAATTTTGTGCTTTGTTGACTTTCCTTGTTATTTCATTTTTGGCTCTTTTACGTGTGAGCTCTGTGTCGATAAGGGAGACGGCTAATTTGTGTGATGTATTGATATGGCTTTCGTTCCATTCTGTTACGGGTCTTTGATGGTGACTTAGATTCTTTCGGATTTCTCAGATGTGGAACGATTTCAGTGAAATCTATTGTTTTGCGTGGAAGACTGTAACGGAAGTAAGTTGTATTTCCGCAACTCATTTCAAAGCGTGTGGAATTTATAAATACTGCCTAGGTTACTAGAGTTTGAGGTTACTTGAGTTAAGGTCAGTCAATCAAAGTATTGTCAATTCTGTACAAATATAGGTTTCATTACAATATTATAAAACTGAATCTATAAGATTATAATAAATAATTAACAAATATATGCAAATAATTATGTTCTATCTAATACTATTCTAGTATTTTTTATTAATATTCTGGACCTTGCTTACGTACATAGTAAGGCCCCATTTCACCAAACTTTTATCCGAAAAATAACGCTTATTCTTGGATAGTAAAATGTCAAAACTATAGGCACTGGTATCTGAAAGAACCTAAGCATTATTTTTCGAATAAATGTTTCGTGAAATCGAGCCTAAGTGGCCACGCTTTTATAAATTACACGACAGATTTTATTTAACACATGATATTATACTTATGTATTTAAGTTGACGAATTCGCCTTCGTTGCTGAAAATGATGTCGACACATAAACGCATACAAAACAGGTTATTTTATTTAGCGCCAGCAAAGCCAGACATCACAAAAATATATTCAAATTGGATTGACGACCAAAGCTGAATAGTGAAGCAAAAATCTGCCGCAATGTTTTCAATAAAACGTAAATCCGGAAAACAAAAACACCACTCGAAACTGCGTGCGAAAATCCGGGGAAAAAGCCTTTTCGGGCTTGTGTGTGCTAATATCCGTTTATGGCACCCAAATAGCAGATAAAGCACAGTTTGTTTTTCGCTAATTTGTTCAACACGGTTCTGTGATATGCAGAACCTGGTATATGACAATGAGTATGACAATTGGGACAAGAAAAATTAAATGAAAATTTTTCTTTTGTCCATTAGATTATTGAAATGAATTTTCGTTTTCTCCATCAACCAAAAATGTATAAAGCACATCAAAGTTCAGTAGTTCAGGCTCGTGACGTCTCTACTAGATACATTTCAAATCGATATAATATCTGTAATATGTTAATTATATATAAAAAAGGCATGTCAACAATTTTTTAGTAATCTACCTGACAAATGAATGGAAAAAAGTTAGTCGTCATCTCTATTACGGTACCTGATATCTTGGGGCTTGTAAACCGTGGGGCCAGATAGCGTAGCTATGGAGACAAATGTATTTCTAATAGTTAATCTTTTCACATCATTATAACCAACAGCTGAACTTTAGGCTTTCCCCGAAGATTGTCACAATGACCAGTCCTGCAATCCTTTCATAGCTTGCAATAAAATATGCGTTTAAGATTGAATAATAACATAGTATCGATACATAATAAATAATAATTCAATTTTTCTACAAGCGATCAACAATACGAAGCTATGTCTTTTAAATTTTTCTATTTTTAGTACTGTCGAATGATGTCGGACTGAGTGACTAACTTTCGTAACACAATCGACGTGATATTTGTGTTGATTATTATTGCAATATATCCATTAAATAATACAGTTCTGTTTAATATCTACTTACCCGGTTGTGATTTATTCAACACAAGAACCTGTTTTATGCTGTGTAACGGGTGCCTCCTGATTTTATTACTCTTAATAAAAGGTATAAAACCTCTGTGCACTGGCCGCCACATTCTAGTAGACCGTGCCTGAAAAAACAAAAGACGCTCAGTTCGCTATGAGACGTCAAGTGAAAAAAAGTTAGTTTTTGTGCTTCTGCATTTTAATTTGCCTATTTACCTAAATTGTTTTATTATTGTTGTGTAATATAGTTTTGTGTGTATTATAGTTTTGTGATTTACGCAGTGTTTTACTACAAATGAACCCCTATCGTGTACAAATTGGTTTTCGAGCCGGATTGTTGTAAGTAAATACCTTATGTACCGTACGCCGCCGCAACACAAGATGTCGTCACAAAAAGGTAACGACGATAATATTGACAATATAGTACCTCGAAGTGAGTTAATGTTAAACGAGACTGTCGTATTAAAAGCGGATACAACGTCGAATATCGACCCACGGAATACTATAAGCGAACTACCGCTACCGTCGGGTTCCGTGCGGTCCGTGCGCCGCCCGCAGTCATATAAGTCAGTTTCGTCTCACTCTAGCATACGTACACGTCGGAGGCAGATAGAGATGCAGGCAGCGGAAGCAAAAGCTAAACTACAAATGGATTTGATAGATCAAAAACTAGCTTTAGAGCTAGCAGAACTCGAAGAGGAGCAGAATTACAGTCCACGAATGAAATGTAAGTCGAGTCGCGCTAGTAGTCACAGCCGCGTAGAGGAGTGGATCGACCGTAGTCAGCACGATATGGAATCTCTGCCCGCCCACGACCATGGTACGAGTACGGGCGCGGTAGGGGCGCCGCCGACAGCCGCCGCTGCCGCCGGTACCGAAGGTACGCTTCAACTGTTGGCTAGTGCAATTAAAGATCTCGCTGTTGCCTCACACGCGCCTGCTAATAATGCGAAACTTTTAAGCCGTTTAAGTACGCCTAAGGATTTACCTACTTATTCAGGCGACCCTATGGAATGGTTACAATTTAAGCAGGCATATAAGCAGTCGACTCAGCTTTGCGACTTCACGTCGGAGGAAAACCTATGGCGCCTAAGAAAATGCTTACAAGGACCGGCGAAAGATACAGTAGCGGCGCTCCTTGCTACCGCTACGTCGCCGGACATAATTATGTCAACTTTAGAATTACAATATGGTAATGCTGATATTATATTAGCCAAACTTTTGTTAGACTTAAAACGAGTACAACCTATGTCCCAAGAATACCATAAGGATATTGTCACGTTCTCTATAAAAATTCAAAATTTTGTGGCCGCAATCAAATCTTTAAACCGTGACAATTACTTTAATGGGTCGGAAATAACCGCTACTATACTAAGTAAAATGCCTACCGTTTTACTATCAAAGTGGGTCGACTATAGTTACCTTGCTGATGGCAGTACATCGAAGCTTCTCATGTTATCAGAATTTTTAAGCAAAGAAGCAGTTAAGATATCGTCGTCAGATGTTAACCTTATAAATATACAAGACTCGGTAAAACGGAAAGGAAATAGCGATAGTCGACCACACCACGTTCTGATACAAAGCGAGTTTAAAGATGACAAGTGTCAATATTGTCGTGAGTCCGTTCATAAGTTACCGGATTGTAAAAGGTTCAAACGGGCTCTTAGAAAAGACAGATGGCAGCACGTAAAGCGCTACGGAATTTGCTTCAAGTGCATAGATTCGCGTCATGACAGGGAAACGTGTACAGCTCCTAACTGTGATGTCGATAGCTGCGGGCAGGCGCATCATCGCTTGCTACATTTAATGGACAGAAGTGCAACGAATACTCGTAAGTTAAGTGATGTGCACGAGATGGAAACGCAGACGGACAGTGTCACTAATATTAATGTGAGTAACAAATCGCGCGCGTTTTTAAAAGTGGTGCCGATTAGTATTCATGGACCTAACGGTGTAATTAGTGCTAGTGCGTTGTTAGATGATGGTGCCTCAGTATCGTTGATCTGCAGCTCGCTGGCGGCGCGCGCCGGCTTGCGCGGCAGCCGGAGCAGCATGGCGGTGCGCGGCGCGTGGCCCGGCACCGAGCTGCGCGCGACCGCCACCCTTATAAACTGTGACGTCTCCGCAACCGGTGGAACTTCCTACAATATTACTATGCGTGCAATAGATGAATTAAATTTACCTTTGCATGACTTGTCAGGGATAGATTTTAAGGACTATGTACATCTAAGTAATGTTAGAGACAAAATTCTTACAGATATTGTAAAACCGGAGGTTTTAATTGGACAGGATAATATTCAATTGTTGTTACCTATAGAAATAATTGTAGGGAAGGTTGACGAGCCCTGTGCCACTCGTACTGTTTTAGGATGGAGTATACACGGCCCGATACACTCTCGCGACTCCCTTTATACTCTCACTCAACAGGTAACACTACTTTCTGAGGACGCGCGTCTACTGAACGACATTCATGACCAGGTTCGACGCTCGTTTACTATCGAATCGATGGGGGTAGCGGCCATTCCGCGACCGAATATGGACGACGTACGCGCGCGTGAATGCCTCGAGCAGACCTCTTACCTTGAAAAGGGAAGATGGCACGTCGGTTTACCGTGGAAAGAAGATGTCCGTAAGTTACCTGACTCTTATCCTAATGCTTTTACACGGTTGAAAGGTATTGAAAAGAAAATGGAAGCTAACCCAGAATACGCAAGTAGGTATAAAGGTCGTATACAGCATTTATTGGATAATGACTTTGCATCAAAGGTAACCGAGCCACATGTGTCACCTAAAACCTGGTACCTACCTCATTTCGGTGTTGATAATCCAAATAAAAAAAAGCTACGTTTGGTTTTTGACTCCGCAGCTAAGTCTAATGGATCATCATTGAACGACTTCTTATTAAAGGGCCCAGATCTACTGGCTTCATTGTTTGGGATCATGCTACGTTTTCGTGAAAATAAGGTAGCTATTACAGGTGACATAAAAGACATGTTCCTCAGGGTAAAAATTCGACCCGAAGATCAAGACGCATTAAGGTTCCTGTGGAGAAATGAGAATACGCAGCTGGTGGAAACATACGTAATGACTTCACTTATTTTCGGAGCGAATTGTTCACCTTTTATAGCTCAGTTTATTAAAAACAAAAATGCCCAGCGATTCGAGTCCACCAAGCCATCTGCAGTAGCAGCAATATGCTCACAGCACTATATGGACGATTATATAGATAGCGTACCCGATGAAGAAACAGCTGTGAGATTAGTGCGCGATGTGACGGACATTCACAAACAGGGAGGCTTTGAAATCGTTAATTGGACAAGTAACAGCAAAAACGTTTTGAACACTATCCCCAATGAGGCTTTGGGATCAGCGGCTGTAAAGTTTAAAATCGGACAACCAGTTGAAGGAGAGCGAACTTTAGGACTCATTTGGAACCCTGAAATTGATGCTTTAAGTTTTGATGTTAGTTTGAAACGAATTTCCCCGGAAATTCTGTCCGGTGAGCAACGACCTACAAAACGACAAATGTTAAGAGTT